>JARKHS020011604.1:0-134025 GCA_030143305.2 Amblyomma americanum | reverse complement strand
TATATACACAAGCACTTTTTTGTGTCCATGCATGCCCATATCATCACTAAATTTTCTGCATGCTCATGCAACTCAAACATGCCACAATCTAAACTCGACATTTCTTTGCACGATCTGCTCGATCCAAGCCAAACAATGCGTATATGCTTCAAATTCACGCGCATATCAAATTTAGTGGTTTCATTAAGTTAATGTTCATCATTTGCATGTTTTTTGACGTGAAGTGATTGTGCTTTTTTTTTCGTCCCGCTGAAGGTCACCTCACGCATCTGCACGAATACTGAAGTTTTTATATCAGTGTTAGGGACCACACCGCACGTAATACGATCTTTTTCTATACGTGTAAACATAAGACGGAGCGTCATTGCCTGCTGCCATAGGATTTCGTCATCAGCAGGGCATTCACAAGCAAGTTCTCGATACCAAGAATCTGCCACTGTTACCTCATGAACTGAGCTTACATCAACGCCGTTTGCGTTGAAATCGCTCGTACCGGCATCGCGGGGCACAGATGTGCCAGTTGCAGCACAGACCACCAACTGACGGGATGAAAGTGCGGCCTCTTTCCTCTTCACAAGGTCACAATACCTGGAATAACTACATAGTACCAGCAAGCACGCAGCCCTGAAAAAACAATCGCTACAAGGTCACCTGCTCGTTGTCCTCATCGCGGCTTCAGACGCCTTCTCGTCGTGCCAGAATAGTGACGGCGCATAATCGACATCTTGTGGATCTTTCTTTGGAGCACCTGCACGAACACAGAAAAATACTTGGCGCACATAACTCTGGCCGCTATTAGCAGTTCACTTGGAAAGAGAAAATAACCCGGCGGTGAATACTTGCCAGTTACGAAGTGCCGTTCGCACACTCGGGCTCCGACGCCCGGCACCCAGAGATCACCGCTCGCTGTCCAGCGCTTGACAGCAAGGGCCCACTTTACTCTACAATTTTGATCCCATGGATATCGAAACATCTTTTTGCTTCCGGCGGAGGTACTGTGACAACCCAGTGCTGAGCAACGAACCATAATAGAAAGAAAAGTGTGTTAGGTTCCAAGATCGTGTCTGCAACCTAAAATGACAACTGCGGCGGACTACAAGGCGTATCAACTTCCAGACTGAGTTTGAGGAGACGTCGCATTTCTCTTTCGATGCTTCATTGCAATCACTGATTAGTAGCACCAGCTAATTATTGCACAAACGATGTCAACATAAGCGGTGAATAGGGAGAAACATGCAATCAGCTGAGGAATTTGGAACCGGAACTAGCAGGCAGACGATTTTCTCATGATTCTTTGCGTTTATTGCGGAAACGCACCTCTCCCATTGGTGTCCGCGCGAAAGTACGAAGATAGAGTTTCTTGTTCCCTTTCATGGGTCCATAAATAGAAAGACGAGCAGGCTAAAGGAGTTTTTGAATTAGGCAAAGAGTTGAAGTTGAAAGGCGCCGAGCTGCGCACGTGGAAAGCTGCCGAGCAAGAGAAGGAACGCGCAGCACGGGCAGCCGAACGTGAGACTCAACTCGAGCATGTAAAGGCGCTAGCAGAGGCTGAAGAGCGTAAAGCAGAAGCCGAACGTGACCATGCAAAGCCGCTAGCACAAGCCGAATGCGAGCTTGCAAAATCGCTAGCAAAAGCTTAAGAGCGTGGATTGCAGCTCCAGTTAAGGCTTGCAGAAGCTGGTGGGGTAATCGCGAACCCGCACCATGGCCCTCAGCTGCGGTTAGGCCACACAAATTGATGCCGCGTTTCGATTGTCGCAGGGATGACTTCGATGCATATGTCAAAGGTTTTGCGCGAATCGCAGAAGGGCACAGCTAGCCCAAGGAAAAGTGTGCTTCAGCACTTAGTATGCCCTTGACTGGGCAGGTTCTCCGTGTGTTCGGTCGATTGTCTTCCACAGATACAAAGGATTATGATAAGTTAAAGCTATCCCTGCTCCAACATTTTCAGTTCACAGAAGAAGGTCATCGCGAAAGGTTTCGTGAAAGTACACGCTTAATAAAGAAACAGGCAAGCAATGCACAACACGCTTGCTCAGTCCTTTGGATCGATGAGTCGCGATGTCAGGTACGGCCAAAAGGTACAATGATGTACGTGACTTGGTGGTGGCCGAACAGTTCATGTGGAACTGTCATAGTCTTCTGGCAATTTTCCTTCGCGAAAGATACTGCAAGACGCTGGATAAAATGGGTAAGGCAGCAGACAACTTTTTATAGAGGCCCAGCGGCAAAGAAACTCGTCTTCGTTCAAAGAGTCGTTCTAGGTGGGAATCCCGAGGAAGAAGGATGTTCCATGAAGTAGACAGTCTGGAAGGTGCTTCATTTGTGACCGACCTGGACATAAGGCCGTCAACTGTCGCTCTAAGCCAAAACAACTTTATTGCGCTTATTTTCGAAAAACAGGGCATGATGTAAGTTCCTGCTCAAGGAAGCACGAAAACCAGAAGCAATCATCTCTAAGTGTTCAGCCAGAAAGTGTTGTGCCTGAAACAGTGTGCACAACCGCTGATAGTCTTGAACCAGCCGAGGATAAAGTGATTGTCGGACTTGTCCGGAAAAAACCTGCAGACGCACAACACATGCCTGCTGTCCTAGAAGGAGAGCTCCGAGGCCTACCCGTAGGTGTTTTGCGGGAGACACGGGCAGCAATACGGTGGCTGTGCGAAGGTCCCTAGTTCCTGACTCAGCTCTCACCGACTCGATATCTACGGTGTTCCTTGTTGATGGCAGTAGTCCGGAAGTTCGCGAGGCAGAAATCTATATCGCTTACCCTTATTTCACTGGACCGGCCCTGGTGAAAGGCATGGAGACACCGTTGTACGATGTCATAATTCGAAATATAGCGGAGGCCCGTGAGCCGTCCAATCCAGATATTAATTAGAAGAAACCGGAGGGCGCTGCTAAATTATGTCCTAGCATAGACAATGACAAGGTTGCCAGTGAAAATAGTGAAGGCGAGAGCCCAAAAAGTGATTTTCGCTGGAAAGGAAGTTTCCCGACGAAATAGGGAAAATACTGCTTTAAGCTTCGGCCCTAAGCGTTTCAACAAAGAAATGCTAGAAAAAGAGCAAAGAGAGGATGGGTCATTGAAGGCGTGTAGGGTGAAAGCAGGAAAGGTGTTCCATGGCAAGCACCGCACTTCGCACTCGTATTCTGTCGAAAAGAGTTTGCTGCACCGCCTATGTCACTTAGCCTCCGGCAGGGAGGTTCAGCAGGTAGTACTTCCAATGTCTTGCAGATCACAGGTGTTAAGCCTTGTCCACGATAGCCCGCTGGCGGGGCATCAAGACATTATGAAGACTACAGATCGAGTTCTGGAAGAATTTTACTAGTCAGGAGTGCAGAAGGGCATTAAGAGGTGTCTCAGGTCGTGTGACACCTGCCAAAGTGCGTGCCCGAAAGGGAAAGTAGAGAAAGCTCGAATGGGACGCATGCCTCTTATCGACACTCCGTTTGACCGGGTTGCTGTCGATATTGTCGGTTCACTGTCGCCCACATCGGTGAAAGAGAATAGATATATTCTCACTCTCATCGATTTTGCCACGCGGTATCGCGACGCCGCGGCTCTGCCGAGATAGATTCAGCAACCGTGGCAGGAGGTTTGGTGGAGATGTTTTCATGAATAGGCTTTCCGAGAGAGATCCTTTGTGACCAGGGCTCCTGTTTCACTTCCGAATTGATGAGAGAGCTCAATTATCTCTTGTCGGTGAAACATCTTAGCACGACTCCTTACCATACAATATGCAATGCGATGGTGGAGAAATTTAACGGCATATTCAAGCAGATGCAGCGGAAGCTCAGCCAGGAGCAGCCACACGCATGGGATCATCATATCGGAACGCTTCTGTTTGCCGCAGGCCAGTCTGAGGTTTTCTCCGTTAGAGTTGATATTTGGCCGACATGTGCGAGGACCACTCGCAGTCCTTAGAGAGCTCTGGACCAGGGAAGAGCTGGAAGAAGACACGAAGGCGACATATGGTTACATTCTCGATCTTAGAGAACGTCTCGAGCAAACTGTGAGAGCGGCACATCAAAATTTGTTGCGTGCCCAACTATCTCAGAAGAGATATTATGATAGGAACAGCAAGAAGCGGCTTTGAAGGGTTGAAGGCTGAGCCCTCATTTTTTTGCCGAGTGGCCATAACAAACTCCTGATGTAGTGGAAAGGTCCCTTTGTGGTGTCTGGTAAAAAAATGACGTAGATTATTGCATCGACTTGGGCCACTCTAAGAAGCTCTTCCACATCGACATGCTCAAACAATGCGAAGAGCGTACGTCCCATGAGACCGTGCAGGTGTCATCTTTAGTCGTAATTGAAGAAGCTGACTGAGAACAACTGCCTACCCTTAGCACGGACCACGGTAAGAGACTGAAGCCGTGAAGATCTCCACCAAGCTGGATGAGGACAAAAAGCAGGAGATTCGGAGCTTACTTGGCACGTATGCAGACATCTTTTCCGAGATTCGCGGGAAGACTAATCTAGTGGAGTGTCAATTCAGACTCTCGACTTTTGAAGTCGTGAATACCCCGCAATACCCCGCAATACCCATAGCCTTTTGCCATGAAGGACGCAGTCGAAAAGAAGATAGACGAGATGATGAAATTAATGGTCATTGACCGTTCAAACTTTACATACAATTCCCTCTGATTAAAAAGAAAGAAAACACCTACCCGACTTGCATCGACTTTCGACGCATCAATGATGTCCTTGTGTGTGATGCAGAAACCATTCCAAGAAATGACGTATTATTTACCGAGGTTGGAACCAAGGTGTATTTTTCGAAAATGACCTTGCTAAATGCTACTGGCAAGTACCCTTGGAGGAAGCTTCGAAACCAAAAACCTCGTTCTCTACCCCAATCCGGTCACAATCAGTTCGTCTATATGCCCTTCGGCATTAAGACAGCATCGGCTATCTTTACTCGCCTGATGGGCATTCTTTACGCGCCTGATGCGCCGGGGTATGCCATTATAGCATCAGATATGGGCACAAGTTGTGTGCTGAGGCCATTATGATCTAGTATCGCCTTTTCCAGGGCTCTCCCTCCTTAGCCTTTGCTTAAATTGGCGATTATCCCACCTGGTATAACGGTTACCATGGATTTTGGAGTGAAACCTTTTTTGTAATAAGATTATGATTGCACATTTGAGGCAACTCGTTTGGCCGACTGGTATTTCTGTACAGTGAACAATTGCTCTGACATTCCTGAACTGTTTGAAATTTTTTGGCATGTGTTGGACAATTCCCTCTTTGGAAGGGAGGTCTGCAATCGGTGTCAATATCTTTGACAGCTCTAGAGTTGTTTCAGCAATGATGTTGCTGCAGGTTGTTGCTGAGCAACTGAAGAGGCGCCTGAGAAATGCGTTAGAAACGGTATGTTTTAGTTTTAATATGGTTAAAACAATCCAGTCCTTCGTCCACAGATGGAATTATCTAGACAGTGGCTGCACCTTCTCATGACATGTTAGAAGTGTATTTAAAACTTTTATTGATTGCAATCTTGTAAATATCGTTATACTTCTGTCAGTAATCATGTCTGAAAATCTACGTGGGAAGCGCCCAGAGTGTTCTTTCACCGCTTTGTTTTTTGTGTGGCATGCACCTGTGTCCATATACAAAATAACGTTGGCGATTGCCCTTGGGAAGATTCCGCTAGTCCCTCCATGTCAGCCTTTGGAGGTAGGCAGGCTCACTCCTGCTAATAAAAATGTGGTGCGCTTATTTCTATGACGGCATGATTATTTGAGTGTGTTTATTATGCTATCGTCTTCACGTCAATGCAACTGGTATGATTCATAGAGTAGCGTGTAACGCTTGTATACGCAGAGAAGAGCCTTTGCCACCATGCATGGCAGCATACTGTGTACAAAGACATGAAAAAGAATGAATAGTTGGTCTAGTTGGCATGTTTTCACTTTGGGTAGAAAACAGCGTGTACAGACGACAGACCGATAACAAGGAAACACCCAGACGAGCGCTGTCTGTTTGTGCGTGGTAGTGTGCTAGTGCGTTTTTCTGAATCATAATGACTTATTTATCTCTGGTATTTCGACGGGACGCATAAGTCAGAGAAACGTCCCCACACGTATGTATGACCTTAAAGAAGCTTTTGTTGTTTCGTATAGTAGCTTGCATTTAACACGTTCACATTTGGCAATGTGAAAGAACTCTTATGGTTGCTATATATGCCGCCGCGATGGTTTCTGTCGCATCAGTAGTAGATGCAAGAGTGTCAGAAAATGTTTTCCGCTGCGGACCTGTGCGCCTTCGTAGGTTTTCTATTCGCTTTCGTCGGAGCGCATGGAGACGCTGCCATATATGATACAGATGCGAAGAAGGTAAGCCAGAAAGATTTTTTAAATCATTCGCAAATGCTAAGCAGTGAATTCAGAATATTGCACACAGGCTGGTTTACAGCTGCGCCCGTGTTCTGTTTTTTGTAAAGGCCGAATCCAAGACACAAGATTGTCTGTGGCAGTTCCTCTCTAACAAGGTATGAAGGATTGCACACAGCAAGGCACTGCTAAAGCCTACGTTCCAAGCTATTCGAACAAGAACACTGAAGTAGGAAGCAGAAAAAAGTAGATTTGAGGTATTAGGTCAACGTGCGTTTCAGGATAGGGAGCATTGAGGTATGTGTGCAGGCGGGTTATGTCGCGTTACGAAGACCGCGTTCGGGTGCACAAGAACAATTACGGCAGTAAAAGAACGTGGACAGTACACAAACTCAACGCGCACAAACTGCGGCAAAAATCTCGGAAGGTGCGTCTCACTGCGTCTCTAAGAAGCCCAGAGGTGTGGCTTACACTTCGAATGCACTGTCGCAGTTGGATGCCTTAGTTGAGCGCTGTAAAGTCAGCGTCAGATGCCTCGGATAAGATTGTTCCAGGCACGTGGCTCGAGGTTCCGTGTGGCCTCGGCGACCCGGTGGCGACGCAAAAAGCACATGAGGGCCCGGTGACGGTTAAGCACTCGATGACGTGGCCATTTATGTGGCTTAGAGGCCACACACGCCACCCTCTTCCTGTGTTCTCAACCAAAGGCACCTTGCCCCTCACCGCTCGCACTACAATAATTCTGTTTAACCCGTGCAACGCATTATAGACTACCCAACTGCAGCAATGCTTGCGTGCTGTTCGTTATTTTCATCTCATGCATACACAGATAACAGTGCAAGGACGGTTGTCACTGAAGAAAACTTAATGCAGTGGCTTCGTTACCTCACTTGTAGGCACTCAGTGATAACGTAGCGTCTACATGTTTGCTTCGAATCATTGCCTGTTATCGGTATCTCGGTGCAGGCATTTATTTTCAATTCCTCTTACTTTCCCATTGTGTCACGCGCTCCAGGTGACGTCGGTATGGCAGATGCAAAGATCGAGGACTTCAGTGTTCGTGCAAGTATTTTTAATATTTAATGCTCACCACGAGCCGACCAGACACACAAACACTTTCACACTCGAAAAGAGGAACGCGCGGACTATAAGCGAGGGAGTCTACACACTTGGGCTCTAACGCAACAGAGGACGCTTGACAAAGTTATACACAATTCGCGTTTCAAAAGCATAAAAACTTGCAACGTTTTCATGGAGCTTTCTTAGGAAATCGCGTGCGAATAATATGCATTAACCCGCGTGAAATTTTAACGCAATAGCCCTAAAGCGCATGTTCGGAGGCGACTCATCTGGTGTGAGAACGATATTCCCACTGGGCAACGACGATGTGACCTCAGAGGCTGTGGGCCAATTTGCAAGGAGCATGGCGTGAGACCAAGAATGACGGCGTGACTGCCTATGTCGAGGGTTGAAAAGTCAATTGAAAGTTAGCGCATGTGGTGTCCTCTTCGTTTCGTCCTGTCTGGCCGAGTGCTGCTGTTCGTCATGATACACAATTCGCCCAAACAGCTACCCTTTTCAGCTTGCAATGATCCATGTATGAAGAAAAGTCAATGATTACATCTTTGGTCAGACAGAAATGATCATCGAAACAGATCATGGACTTTTCATGCCAATCTCCAGCAAGCCGCTACATCAGCCCACTTAACTTACAGCGCACGCGGCTCAACTTTAAACGTTCCGCAGTAACGTGGCGGTACAAACCGGGTAAAGAACTATTTATAGCAGATGCTTTGTCGCGATTTCGGAGTAATACTACAATAGAAGAAACTGAACGGTTTGCAGTGAATGTTCTTCACTATGTTTCAGCGTCACAACAACGCCTGAAAGACCTGATTGGAGCTACAAACGAGGATCTCGCACTTGATGTTTTCCGCAGTTATGCTCAAACAGCCTGGCGAGAAAGCAGGCGGGTCGTTCCGGAGCCGCCAAAACCGCACTGGACATACGGTGCAGAAGTTCATGCAGAAGACGGGCTATTTTTCCGCAGCAACACGATAATTGTACCCAAGCCGAAACGGGCAAAGCTAATGCAGCTCCTTCACGCAGCGCATGGCGGAGTAGAGAAGACGAAAGGAAGAGCCAGCAGTGTAATGTTTTGGCCGAATATGTCGGCAGATATCAGCAAGGTATGCCAAATGCATCCGGCGCAAAGCCCTCAAACCCCCTTTTTAGCCACGAAGTTCCGACCCTACTTTGGAAATCCGTAGGTGTGCGTCTTTTTCACTACAGTGGCCGGGAGTTTGTAGCTATGATCAACTTCCATTCTTTCGTTTTGAAATCCGAGAGCTTCAATGCAGCACAACTAACGTCCTCAAGTCTTGGTGTGCGAGTTTATTCCGGGCACGGGCTGCCACAGAAGCTTCCAGTGATAATGGCACACACTTTAGTAGCAAACAGGTCAAATATATTTTTACGCAAGTTAGACATTGTCCATGTCACTTCAAGCCCGTACCATTCGCACTAAAATGCAATGACGGAAAGAGCAGTTCAGGAAGCAAAGAAACTGCTCAATGTTTAAAACCAGTTCGTCATTAGTTCTGCTTTTGACAATATTGATCAGAACCATCCAGTACTGATCAGTTTATTTTTTAAGCCGAAGTGAATATATTTTTTATGTATGAATGGTATATTTTTATTGTATTTTAATGTAATAATGTATATATTTAATGTAAGCGAAGACTTCACGGAATACGTGTATTCTCACCCGCTGCCGAGACGTGCTCCCAGCAAACAGCCCCAAGCGATGACGATGGGAATTTACAGACGGGAGAGAAAGAAGTCGAAGCCAGAGAGGCGACGACGACGAAGGCGCATAAAGTGCTCACATTAGTATATGTTTAGTAAATTTTTAATCTAATAACTTTTATTTTTTGTGTATATTGAATGTATTTAATATATATTTTAATATATTTTAATGTATAATAAATATACTATTTGGACAGATAATGTATTTTTGACGCATTTGTAAGATTGTTCAAAGTATTACTCCTAGCATACTTAGAAAGCATTCGTATTGCAGTTTAAGCATGCACACAAAAAATGCAAAATTAATATTAATACAGTGTGTTCGAAATGCTTTTTAGCACAACATTATTTGCTAAGGGCCCTATCATGATGTATAAGAAAGAATGTAAGTTTTTATAAATGTTTAACGTAGGCTGTTAAACTTGTGTCCCCCATTTTTGCAGCCTTCGAGATCGCGCGCATGAGCAGTCATCTGTTGTTTTCCACCCTCACACCAGGCTATTTAAGGAGCTGTTTCTGAAGTGAATAAAGTGTTGCAAGTAGCCCATGTCCCGTCGTTCTCCTTTCTACGTTCTGTCCTTGTTGCGCTCTAATTCTGGAAGCAATGCACCAACTTGCCCCGCTAAGTGTTTTATTGAACTATCTTTCTGTGTACATGTACTATCTGCACGTGGGAACTTCGCATGACTGTAGACCTTTTCATAGTGACCATTTGTTAAAGGTGTTTTGCGACGATACCTAGGAACGATTTCTGTTTATATCATGCAATACCATTTTGAAGTGCCTTGTAGTCGTTCTTTTCCTTTTTCTTTTTTTCGCTCAGGAAGTTGAGTATGCGCTTTTTGTTGTTTCTTTTTCCTTTTTGACAAACATATTTCTTGGCAAATGTGCTCCGTACACGCGTGCACATTGCGTGGATACGCTACCTTGACACTGTGGCCCATTCATTCTGCAAAGCCGCTGGACTGCCCTGCTTCGCACACATGCGACCCCACGCTTATGCGAGCTGTACACTGCCACACTACTAACTCCTCTAGTGGTGCTGTATCGCGGCTAAACTGTATTTCCTGGCAGTTGGCAAGCCTTGAGCCATCTCGGGGCTAGATCCTTTGTCGTCTTCACCTCTCTTGATGCCTGCTGCTCTGCGTGTCAGAACAACAGCTTGCGCGTATAAGTAACGCAAGTAAACCAGCCCTGCGTATACGTCTACCGTTTCTCGCTGACATATTTGGTGCAGCAGCTGGGTAACGGCCCATGTACGCGGACCTTGAGGACACCCTTGACGTCAGTTCTCAACGCGTGGCTAAAGCACCAGTCCACAAGGCGAGCTCCGCCTTCGAGGCCTACAACCAGAGTTAGGCCAACTCACAACATTGGCAAGTGCCATGACGTCCACTACGGCGCTCGAGCCAGACAAGTCAGCATTCCGAGAATGCCCCACCGTTCGTCCTTCACACACCTCGGTCGCACAAATCATTCCACGGTGTGAGGTTTGAGGACGTCAAAGGCTGGTTGGCCAGCTTTGATCGTGTGGCGGGTTTCAAAGAGTGGGACGGCGAGCGCAAATTACGGAATGTCTACTTTGCACTACAGGACTCGGCCAAGACGTGGTATGAGAACCACGAAGCTTCCTTCACTAAATGGGAGGTTTTTCGCCGAGAGCTCTTAGCCACGTTCAACACCAGCGAACGAAAGGAGAAGGCTGAAATCGCCTTACAATCGAGGTCGCAGCAGCCGAACGAGAGCGTCGCCAGGTTCACTGAGGACATGACGCAACTCTTCAATCGCGCCGACCCTGCTATGCTCGAGGCCAAGAAGGTACGTCACTTAATGCGCGGCGTAAAAGAGCAATTGTTTGCCGGACTGGTGCGTAACCCGCCAAGAACAGTGGCCGACTTTGCCAAGGCGGCAATAAGCATGGAGCGTTCTCTTCAGGAACGGGGTGCGCACAACGGCCGTCAGGCTAGTTTAGCAGCCGCTCACCACTGTACGCCTACGTCGCTACCCACTGAGGAGCTTTGAGAGCTTGTGAGGAGCCTGGTGCACGAAGAACTCGAAGAACTTCGCTTCGAAGCTCCACAGGCCAGCGTCGTGGCCATAGCGGACGTGGTCCGAGATGAAGTCCGGCGAATTGTTCAGCCGCCATCAGCTCCGCAGCCGGCGCCCTACGTGATGACATACAGTGAAGCACTACAAAACCGTCCTGGGCCAGTGATGCAAGCTTTTTCCCCCGTCCCTCCTGTGCCTTCACTGCGGTATCCAATTGCAGCTGTATCCGCCGAACCGCAGGAGTCCCGGTCCACCATGAGAAAAGCGCATGTTTGGCGTACTCTAAACAATAGGCCACTCTTCTACCACTGCGGGGAACCCGGCCACATCCTCCGCTACTGCCCCTACCGCAGAATGGGCATAAGGGGGGTTTCCCCCTGACGCACCTCGACCGCGCTACGGAGAACCGCCGCGGGATATCGAGCGATATCTGTCCGATAACGTGCAGCCATCGACCTCGCAGCGACGCCAGTCCCGGTCGCCATCCCCTAGGCGGTATTCTTCACCAAGCCGCCCGTCGTCTTCTGGCCTGTTCAGACGCACGTCCACACATCGGGAAAACTGAAGACGGCGTCCTCCAGGGGTACGGCCGCCGCTATTCGACCAAGTCAAGAGCCTCCACCCTACGATCCACGGCTACGAGCCGACCGACGACTACTTGATCTGAGGACTTCAACGACGACACGCTGTGACCGACTGGCTTCATGCGAGATCGACGATTCCCTGCTAAGATCCAACCGACGACGACCTCAACGACAACGACGTGCTGTGACCGACTGGTGTCTGCCGAAATCCCAGTAACCGCTGATAAACGCGATGTGACCGCACTTGTGGATACCGGCGCTGATTTATCTGTAATGAGCGCGCGTAGGGAGGCTAGCTTTGGGAGCACATAGCAACACACCAAATCAGGGAGTACAGGGCGATATGGGATGGGCGCCGTTCGAGAGCAGAGAAGCCAGCAGTAAGATAGCATTTGAGGAACTTTTAATAAAAATGGGGAAATTCAGTGGGCTAGGAAAGTTTTCAGATACCTGTACATAAGGAATGACACTGAATGGAGAAAGCAAACTAGAAAATTCACAAGCAAATATCTGGGCAGCAGTAGGGGGCAAATCAGCAATTATCGGTTAACGAAAAGGTTAAAGAAACAGAAAGAGCTCTGTGGAAAACAGGGATGCTGACGAAATCGGCACTGAGAACATACACGATCTTTAAGCAGGAAATTGCCAAAGAAAATATCTATGATAATTGTAGGGGAAGGTCTTTGTTGCTTGAGTCCAGGGCGGGAGTTTTGCGGACTAAGACATATAGAGGCAGGTACTAGCAGAAAGACAAGTTTTGCGTTGCGTGCGGAGAGAGGAGGAAATGGCTGCACACTTGATACTTTTTTGTGAAGGGATTCCCCCTACAGTGGAAAGCAGTGGGGCTGATATATCCAAGGCATTGGGCTTTAGGGGCGGTGAAGGGAAAGTAGACTTTAAGCGGATAGAAGTAACCAAGCGAAGGTTATCTGATTGGTGGTTGAAATCAAGACAAGAGTAAAATTTCATAAGTTATGGCTAGGTGGCCTGAGCCACCGCCCGATTTAAAGGGTTCAGCCTTATCCATCCATCCATCCAACCATCTATCCATCTATTCCATCCGTCCATCCGTCCGTCCGTCCGTCCGTCCGTCCGTACATCCGTCCGTCCATCCGTCCGTCCGTCCGTCCGTCCGTCCATCCGTCCATCCATCCATCCATCCATCCATCCATCCATCCATCCATCCATCCATCCATCCATCCATCCATCCATCCATCCATCCATCCATCCATCCATCCATCCATCCATCCATCCATCCATCCATCCATCCATCCATCCATCCATCCATCCATCCATCCATCCATCCATCCATCCATCCATCCATCCATCCATCCATCCATCCATCCATCCATCCATCCATCCATCCATCCATCCATCCATCCATCCATCCATCCATCCATCCATGAGCAGTCGGTTAGCCATGGCCCTCAGAAAGGTTTTGACCCCTTGGTCTGGACCGCAGATCCCCACCGCCGACGGCCATGTGGCTACGACAATTGGCGTCTGCACGTCACGAATCCAGATCCGCGGTGCTACTTTACCTGGTTGCTTTGCTGTGCTGCCCGAGTGCTCCAAAGACCTGATACTTGGTTTGGATTTCCTTCGGGAGTACGGTGCTGTCATCGACCTTCAGGAGCAGGTCTTGTAATTTCCCACTCAACCCCCTGTCGACGGCGATCCGAGCCACGCAGGACTAAGTTACGCGTCTATGACGACCACGTATTGATCTCATCAAGAGCCAGCGTGTTTGTTACAGTAGATAGCGATAACAGCATCGAAATTCATGGCATCGATGAAACCAACATGTATCTGCTTCTTGTTCGGCAAGTCTGTGTTGCTCGCGGAATTGTTGAACTGAACAATGGCCGAAACGAAATCTTTGTGACCAATTTTGGCTTGATACCTCAGTGTTTGTCTGGCAGCACAGCTATTGCGTATTTCGAAAACTCAGCGAATTAGCGGGAAAGCACGCTTTATCCAGAGCCCCAGCATCAGTGGAGGCACCGACCACACCCATAAAAACTGAAGTGCACCCGAACCTCCCGTCTAACCAGAAACGCTGCCTAGAAAGCGCAATCCAGTCACTCTGTGGCTGCTTTGTCTCGACCTCCAAGGTTAGGCAGACACCGCTCACAAAGCCCCAAATTTTAGTTGACGCCAAACAGCGGCCGGTATTATCAGCCACCTTACCGGATCACTTCGAAGGAGCGTGATGCCATTCGCCGCCAAGCTCAAAAAATGCTCCAGGAAGACGTGATGCAGCGACAAGCCCGTGGGCGTCGCCTGTTCTTCTAGTAGCAAAGAAAGGGGCAACCCTACAGTTCTGCGTTGATTACAGACATTTAAACAATGTCACGAAAAAGGATGTTTATGCTCTGCCGCGCATTGATGACTCCCTGGACCGGCTGCGCCACGCCAAGTACTTGTCATCGCTAGATTTACGAAGCGGCTATGGGCAAATCGAGGGGGACGAACCCGACCAAAAAAACCGCCTTTTTTGCATCGGACGTTCTGTACGAATTCCGGGTGCTCCCTTTCGGCCTGTGCTCGGTTCCTGCAACCTTCCAGCGGATGATGGACACCGTTCTTGCCGATCTCAAATGGCAGTCTTGTCTCGTGAACTTCGATGACGTTATCATCTTATCTGTCACGTTCGAAGAGCACCTGAGACGCCTGCGCGCTTTGTTCATAGCAATTCGGTAAGCCGGTCTTTCCTTGAAGCCCGACAAGTGCCACTTCGCTTTCGAAGAGTTGAAGTTTTTGGGCCACATCGTGAGTGCTAAAGGGGTTAGCCCTGATCCCGATAAGACAGCCGCCGTGGCTGCTTTTCCTGTGCCCACCGATAAGCGAAGCGTGCGCCGCTTTCTGGGTCTCTGCGCCTATTATCGGCGTTTTGTGCAGAACTTTTCCCCGATCGTTGAGCCCCTCACCCGACTCACGAAAGATTCCGAACAATTCTTCTAGAGTCTGGAGCAACAGCAGGCCTTTGAAGACCTCCGAACTCGTCTCCAAGGTACGCCCATCCTTGGACACTTCGACGAGTCAGCCAACACTGAACTGCACACAGACACCAGCAACATCGGCCTCGGTGCGGTCCTTGTGCAGTGGGAGGACGGTCTGGAACGCGTAATCGCATACGCGAGCCGCACCTTGTCACGATGTGAAGCGAACTATTCCACCACCGAAAAAAGAATGCCTGGCCGTTGTGTGGACAATAACCAAATTTCGCCCTTACTTATATGGCAGCCCTTTCAGGGTCGTAAGTGACAACCACTCGCTGTATTGGCTGGCGAACCTCAAAGATCCCTCGGGACGGTTTGCACGCTGGAGCCTTCGACGTCAGGTATTCGATGTCACCATCGTCTCTAAGTCTGGTAGGACGCACAGTGATGCCGACTTTTTGTCTCGTGCTCCTATTAAGGACCCTCGAGCTGACCCCGACGACGATTCAGTTTTTCTTGGCGCCATCTCCACATCCGTACTGATTCAACGCCAAAGAGATGACAGCGAACTACTGACCCTCATTGAGTATCTGGAATGAAGTACTCAGTCTCCCCCGCGAATCTTCTCGCACGGGCTGTCGTCGTTCTGTTTCAATTCAATTTCAATTCATTTTATATTAACAGAAGTTTGGAAGGATATTTGGGCTAAAAGCTGTGAAACTACAGCTTGACATGGCCCAGACAACCTCTACAAGACAGTGCCGACATAGTTATTAACAATAGTTAAGAGAAACAATGGAAAGATCTAGAATAGCAGATACTATACAATATTGACTTTGAGTAGTATTCAGAACGCAAACAAGCTTAGTTTTTAAATATTATCAGAAATAACCCAAGAATACATCATACATACATATTGTGAGACTGTGGACCAAGCGAGCTCTTTATTCCCGCGGGCATATATGGCGGCACTCCTCCAAAGACGAAGATGCGAGATGATGATGAATATTCACAGATGAAGACGAGGGTCACGCACTGCGCTCACACTGTTTGAATAAAACTGTAGATTTGCACAATCAGATTTGTAGATTTGTAGATTTGTATGTGATGGCGTCCTGTATAAGAAAAACTACAGCCCAACGAGCGCTGTCTATCTACTCGTTGTGCCTACGGCCCTTCGCGACGGAGTCCTGCAGGCGAGCCATGATGACCCTTCATCTGGTCACCAGGGTTTTTGTCGAGCTTCGGCACGAATACGACAAGAATACTACTGGCCCAGGGTTGCCGCAGTTGTGAGCCGTTACGTAAGAACTCACCGCGAGTGCCGGCGTCGCAAGAGCCGCCAACTAATACCAGCGTTACACGGGCGTTTTCGACGGCAGTTCAGTTGACTCAGTCGAACTTAACGGCAGTTAGCGGTGTTATACGGCAGTGGTAACTGCTGTTGAAATCTTAACGGCAGTTGAGTTCGACTGAGATCGGGGATCCCAGTTGAACGGCCAACTGACAAGATGGCGACCGGCGGACCGAAAAACGCCCTCTTACTGGATTGTCTTGGCTCAGCGGGCTTCGCACCCGCAAATTTCTACCGCAAAGCAAAAAATACACAAAAAGAATGGTCTCTATAAAAGAATGTATACACTAGCATCATTTACAACAAGAAGAAAATGCACACGCTGTTTTTTTTCTTATTTACACTTCGCTCTAGACGCGAGGTCATGTGGTCAGAATGCTAAATGACCTGAACGCGAAGTGCTCGTGTAACAGCTGGCAATTCCGGTTGAGTTCAACGGCAGTTGAAACCCTCAACTGGCGGTTAACTGAACTGTCGCTGAAAACGCCCGTGTAACACAGGTATAAGCCAGCAGGCCTATTGCAGCCTATTGATCCGCCTCGGGTCCCTTTCCATCAAGTAGGCATGTACTTACTCGGCCCATGTCCGGAGTCCTCGCTGGGTAACCGCTACATTGTGGTCGCCACCGACTACCTCAGCTGATACTGAGAGACTAAATCTCTTTCCCGTGGTACCGCGGACGAAATTGCGAACTTTTTCATTCAAAACATCGTGCTTCGTACGATGCACCCGCCATGGTTTTAACTGACAGGGGAACAGCGTTCACCTCGGCTTACGCAGGAGGTTATGCGCCTGAGCGGCACCAGTAACCGCAAAATAACCGCTTACCACCCTCAAACGAACGACCTCGCCGAACGGCTCAACAAGACGATCGCCGGCATGATTTCCATGTATGTCGACGCGCACCACCGGAACTGGGACGCCATACTCCCTTACGTCACCTTTGTCTATAATACTGCGGTACACGAAACGACACGCTTCTCTCCATTTCCATGGTTGCGAAGCCACAACCATGCTGGATGCAGGGCTGCTGCAATGATGCAGTGCCCGAAAAACGCGGGTTCGATCCCGGCCGTGGCAGTTGAATTTAGATGGAGGCGTAATTCTAGAGGCCCGTGTACTGTGCGATGTTAGTGCACGTTAAAGAACCCCAGGTGGTCGAAATTCCCGGAGTCCTTCACTACGGCGTCCCTAATAGCCTGAGTCGCTTTGGGACGGTAAACCCCAATAATCCAAACCAAACCAAACCAATTCTTTCGTTACGCTGAGGCCGCCCGCCAACTCGCTCAAGAGCGCATCCGGCACCAGCAAGTTCACGACGCCCGGCGCTATAACCTGTGCCACAGAAATGTGCGTTACCAGCCCGGCGAACAAGTCTGGGTGTGGAGTCTAATCCGCATGCGAGGGCGCTCTGAGAAGCTTCTACGGAGATACTTTGGCCCCTAGGAGGTGCTCCGCCAGCTCAGTGAAGTCACCTACGAACTTCTTCCCCAGGGAACAGTTCGCTCTTCTAGACGGTCGACTCCGAAGTTGTCCACGTCGCCCGGATGAAGCCGTACCACGCCCGCTGGCCCCTCGCGCGTCTATACCAAACGCCAGACACATGCGACTACCGTTGTACTGCCTCCCATTGCTGCCACACCGAGTCGGTGTCTTTCAGAGAAGGGGGTAATGCCACACTACGATGTATGTATGTATGTATGTATGTATGTATGTATGTATGTATGTATGTATGTATGTATGTATGTATGTATGTATGTATGTATGTATGTATGTATGTATGTATGTATGTATGTATGTATGTATGTATGTATGTATGTATGTATGTATGTATGTATGTATGTATGTATGTATGTATGTATGTATGTATGTATGTATGGATGGATGGATGGATGGATGGATGGATGGATGGATGGATGGATGGATGGATGGATGGATGGATGGATGGATGGATGGATGGATGGATGGATGGATGAGTGGGTGGGTGGGTGGACGGATGGATGAGGCTGAACCCTTTAAATCAGGGGGTGGCTCAAGCCACCTAGCCATGACATGAAATTTTACTCTTGTCTTGATTTTAGCCGCCAATCAGACAACCTTTGCTTGGTTGCTTCTACTCGCTTAAAATCTACTTTCTCTTCACTGTCCTTAAACCCCAATGCCTTGGATAAATCAGCCCCGCTTCTTTCCACTGTAGGGTGCAGCCCTTTACAGAAAAGTATCAAGTGTTCAGCCGTTTCCGCCTCCCCTCCGCACGCAATGCACAACGTGTCTATCTCGTGGTACCTGGCTCAATATGTCTTAGTCCGCACAACTACCGTCCTGGCCTCAAACAACAAAGCTTCCCCGACAATTATTATACATATTTTCTGTGGCAATTTCCTGCTTAAATATATTGTATGTTCCCAGTGACGATTTCGTCAGCATCCCTGTTTTCCACAGAGCTTTCTCTGTTTCTTTAACCTTTTTCTTAACCGATAATTGCTGATTTGCCCTCTACTGCTGTCCAGATATTTGCTTGTCAATTTTCTAGTTAGCTTTCCTCATTTCGTTTCAACATTCGTTATGTAAAGGTATCTGAAAACTTTCCTAGCCCCCTGCCTTTCCCCCATTTTCTCAATCGCTCCTCAAATGCTATCTTACTGCTAGCTTCTCTGCTCTCGAACGACGCCCATCCCATATCACCCTGTACCCCCTGATTTGGTGTATTGCCATGTGCTCCCAAAGCTAGCCTCCCTACGCCGCGTTGTTTGATCTCTAACCTTGCTTGAACATCTAACTCCTCTACTACTAACTCCTCTAGTGGCGCCGTATCGCGTCTAAACTGTATTTCCTGCCAGTTGGCAAGCATTGAGCCATCTCGGGGCTAGATGCTTTGTCGTTTTCACCTCTCTTGATGCCTGCTGCTCTGCGCGTCCCAACAACGGCTTGCGCGTATAAGTAACGCAAGTAAACCAGCCCTGCGTAATTCAACCGTTTCTCGGTGACAACACAAACTTTATGTTATCCTAATAAACCCATTATTATTATTATGATCATTATTG
The DNA here is from genome assembly GCA_030143305.2 of Amblyomma americanum. NCBI lineage: Eukaryota > Metazoa > Arthropoda > Arachnida > Ixodida > Ixodidae > Amblyomma > Amblyomma americanum. The sequence goes on along the minus strand of JARKHS020011604.1, from coordinate 114,908 downwards.
TTGTTGTTGTTGTTGTTGTTGTTGATAGTTGGTTACTGATTATTCATAGTTGTCTCTACTGGCTTCTTTCTGCGTTGCACATGCGCACGCTGGCAACTGTGACGGTGGCTGCTGCGGGGATTCGGTAACTGCCACAACTTCTTGTCCGGTGAGCGTGAAGAAAGATTTCATCCAGGCGTTGTGCGTATGTTCTGGTTACTCTCAACAAACTTCTGGATGACATCTTTACGGCTAGATCTAGAGGCAATCTGAAATAACTATTGAAGAATGAATGGTAAGGGAGATAGCTTTAAGATTAGTGCAATCTGTTTCGCCTTGTTAGATTTTGCGCCTGTATGCTCTTTCCAGTTTTGTTTTGAATGGGCTTACTAATTTTTAGTGTGCTCTTGTTCTTCTATTGTTCCTTTGTTTTCTTTGTCTATATACGCATGATTCATGTGTTACAGTCACTGTGTATACTTTTTTAGGCACGGTCCTACAAGCCATCTAACGGTTTATACAGGCCTTTCTCTTCTGTATCGCTATTGACGGTGACAAATAAATTACTATTATTATCATTACTAATTTAAGTGTGCTCTGTGTCATGTTTTATGTTGCTTTGTTATGTTTACGGTGTGGGATGCCACGGGGTGGCCACGGGCCCGCCCAGAGAAATATAGCAGCAGTACGGAGGAGAGCCGGCGAAGCACGACCGGCGGCGGCCAAGCTTTCTCGTTCTATCTCTCTCGTGCTAGAGCCGCGCGCTCGCCGCTCGCGCTCGCTCTCCGCCTCTTCTTTTATTCCCGTATCACCTTTCCACCGGGGGGGGGGGGGGGGGGCGGAGAAGTCAGGCCGTGCTTTGATGCAGGGTTTCCTGGGGCGATGCAATGTGGGCTCGCAGATAGGAAACGGTCACACTCTTCGTTGAATTCGAAGTGTGTGAGCTGAGCGAAGGTGTCTGCAGTCGCCGAAGAAGGTCCCACACCGGTTAGGCTAACTTCAGGGAGTTTTATGCATATTGAGCGGCGATCCGTTTATGGGACTGCATTGCGTGGGGAAGGCATGGAGCCAGCAGGCGACGACGGCACTGATGAGGACCCGGTAGCTAAGTCGGAGTCACCGCAGGCGCCGTAGACATATTGCTTCATGTTTGAAACATGCTCTGGGAAAATGTGGTGCACACCGCATGGTCGATGCTCTGGCAGGTCTTCGAGGCGGTATGTCACGGGGCCGAGTCGGGCAACGACACGGTAAGGGCCGCGGTATCGGGGCAAGAGCTTTGCGGCACGGCCAGTCGCACGGATGGTGCGGCGAACGAGGACCAAGTCACCGGGCCGGAAGGGGGGATATGGTGGTGCTGCCGCGTTGGCCGCTTGCACACGCGCGTGAGCCGTGAGGAGGTTGCGCTGGGCGTCGAGGCGGGCGGAATGAAGTCGTTGAGCAGATTCAGTTGGTGACGCAGTAGGATGGGGAAGGCCCAACTGCGCGTCGAGAGGGATGGAGGGCGTTCTGCCATAGACGACTGAGAACGGCGTCACATGCGTTGTTTCTTGCGCTGCAGTGTTGACTGCAAAAGCTGCAGCAGAAACAAAACGATCCCAGTTTGTGTGGGACGGAGCGACGTAGGATGCGAGTATATCCGTGAGGGTACGGTTAACACGCTCCACGAGGCCATTGCACTGCGGATGATTGACGGATGTAGTGGAATGCACAATGCCGAAGGAGCGGAGGGCTCGCTCGAATTCATGGGACATAAAGCAGCTCCCACGGTCCGTGATGAGGCGCCGGGGAACACCGTGCCGAAGAACGAGATGCTGTTCCACAAACGCGACGGCATGAGCGGACGACGTGTCTGGAACGGGCAGAGCTTCGACCCACTTGGAGAAGCAGTCGATCGCAACCAGAACATACCGGTTGCCGGCACGCGTCTTCGGAAACGGGCCCAAATGATCCAGTCCAACCAGCTCGAAAGGTGAACTTGGTGGCGAAAAAGCCTGCGGGGGTGGCTTTGTTACACCTGTGGACGGTTTTCTGTACTGGCATGTCTGGCAGGACGCCACGTGTTCCTTGACATCTCTGGACATATTAGGCCACCAAAACCGCTCCGACACTCTTCGTAGGTCTTGCCGCGAACAAGGTGACCAGCCGTGGGAGCGTCGTGTAAGCCGCGCAAGATTTGCGACCGCAGTGTTGCCGGCACAACTGGCAACCAGACGGGTGGTCGACCACGGAGCCGCTTCACATGACACAAGAGGTCGTCCTTCATTCGATAGACCCGGCGTAGTTGGCGGAGGCCTGCGCCGGCGGCGGTGCCAAGGGAGTGGATTATGGCAGCAATGGCGGGATCTTGCGTTTGTGCAGTCCTCAGGTCCGTCAAAGCCGTCACGGAACAAGGGTGGCGAGAAAGGAAATCGGCATCTTGATGGGCAGAGCCGCGCCGATGCACTATTGTGAAATTGTACTCTTGAAGTTGCAGGGACCAGCGTGCAATCTTGGCATTCAAATGTTTGGCGGACTGATGCCAAGTGAGAGCGCTATTGTCCGTGACTATGGTGAAGTGACGGCCGTACAGGTAGGGACGGAACTTCTCGACAGCCCAGACAACGGCGAGGCACTCGAGTTCTGAAGAGTGGCGGCGGCGCTCAACGTCGGAAAGCTGGCGGCTGGCATAAGCTAGGACTTTGTGGTCACCAGACTCGTCTTCTTGCAGGAGGACAGCGCCGAGCCCATCTTGGCTGGCATCCGTGTGGAGGACGATGGGGGCCGATTCGTCGTAATGGGCCAATGTAGGAGGCTCGAGGAGGGCGTGCTTGACGTCAAGAAACGCGAGCTGTTGGGCCTGCGTCCAACTCCACGGTGCATTCTTCTTCAGCAGGGCGGTCAATGGAGCGCTGCGCTTGGCAAAGTCCGGAATGAAACGACGGAAATACGAAGCAAATCCAAGGAAACATTTGAGCTCCTTGGCGGTGGTGGGAGCTTCGTAAGCTGTAAGCGCTTTTAGCTTTTCAGGGTCGGGACGGATGCCATGCCGGCTCACAACGTGACCCAAGTACGTCAGCTCCGCGAAACCGAAGAAACATTTTTTTTTGGTTTTAAGCGAAGCCCAGCAGAGGTAAGGGCTTCGAGGACGAGTTTGAGGCGTCTCTGGTGTTCTTCAAATGTAGCCGCGTAGACAATTACGTCATCCAGGTAGACCAACGCCATAGTCCACTTCAAATGGCCTAAGACTCGGTCCATGAGACGCTGGAAGGTGGCTGGAGCGTTCGAGAGACCGAAGGGCATACGGTTGAACTGGTAAAGGCCGTCGGGAGTCACGAAAGCCGTCTTTTCCGCATCATCGGGGTGAACAGGCACCTGCCAGTAGCCCGAGAGCAGATCTAGCGTGGAAAAATAACGGGCCCCCTTCAGGCGGTCAAGCGCATCGTCGAGGCGAGGCAGCGGGTACACGTCGCAATTAGTAATAGCATTTAGCTTCCGATAGTCAACGCAGAAGCGGAGTGTTCCATCCTTCTTGCGCACAAGGACGACAGGGGAGGACCACGGGCTACAAGAAGGGGCAATGATTCCCTGGTCAAGCATGTCGCACACGTGCTGCTGGATGACTCTCCGTTCGGCTGGCGCTACACGGCGAGGTTGGTGATGAACGGGCCCGCGGTTTTCGGTGTTGATCCGGTGTTGAGCCCAGGAAGTGCACCCGAGTTCACCGGCGCTGAGAGCAAGGCAACTGCGATGCTCGAGCAGCAAGGTCTTCAGAGAGGCGAGCTCCGCGCAGGTCAGGCTGGGTCCAAAGTTAAATTCTTCCCATGATAGGATCGCCGGCGCTGGAGGGTGGCGAGGCGGGGCTTCAGGTTGCAGAGACGCCACTGGTGACCCGGGGTCCAAAACTGAGGCTGTACCCAATTGCGTGCCAGGAGTCAGCGCGAGAGGTACGCTGCTGATGTTGAGTATAAATACGTGGGCCTCTCCTTTGAGCACAGGCAGAAGGCTTCGAGGGGAGGTCATCTGACGGGCTGGAGCTGAACACCGGATGGGTTCGAACAGCACGTCTGCTGTGACCGGACTGTCAAGCTTGGCATACACCCACGTTGCCGCACCCGGTGGCAGGGTCACGGCGGACGCCACAGTCACGGTAGTGACGTCGAACGGCTTGACTCGACACGGCCACTTCGTCGCGAGGTCACGCAGAGATGCTGAGGCACGCTTGGTCGCCGACACCAGGGACTGCCACAGAGCGACACCAAGGCTGGAAAACCCGGCTAAGCCAGCCCGGCCCACAGAGAGTTCGGCTCGCCCGTGGTTTGGTTCTAGTAAAATTAAGGACGACTCCGGCTTGCTGGCACCACCCGCACCCGAGGACCACTGGCCAAATAGGGCTGTCTGCGACAACAAACTCGGTGGAGATGGTATTTCCGAGTGCTGTAAGGTTGACGACGACACGTCCGACTTGCTCCACAGGGGTGCCGTTAAAAGCTAAGAGCCGGGTTTTGGCGGCGGGCAGAAGCAGGTGGGGCGCGTTAGCAACAAACGATTTGTGCAGTACATTGACAGCCGCTCCAGTGTCAACCAAGGCCTTTACGTGCCGGTCAAGCAGGGCGACGTCGACGAGCACGTAAGGAGCATCAGTGGTAATCGGAGCCGACGAAAGGAGGGGACGCGGAGAACGAAGGAGTGTGGGGACGGAACGGTGCCCCCGGAGTTCCGCCAAATCGTTTCCCGACGTTGGAGGGCCGGCACAGTACCTCGCGTAGTGTCCCCGCAGGCCGCAGCGGAAGCAGGGCATGCGGACGTCGTTACGCAGGCGTCGGATAGAGGCCGCAGTTGGGGCTGCGGACCGAGGAGCCTGCACCCGGACGCTGCGCTCGGCAGACGGTGGCGACCCCCGCGTGGCCAGCAAAGTCAATTCCGCCTCGATGGCGAGCGCCATGGCGGCGCGGACGGAATCAGGACGGCCAGAGCGGACCAAGCGCTGCACCTCGGGGAGTCGGATGGCGTCGACAAACGCCTCGGTGCCGACCAGGGCCACGGCGTTCTGAGGCGCTCCTGGCAGCGACTGCAGAGCCAGGCGCTCATGGCGGCGGCGAGGTCCTGGTACGTCTCCCCGGGCTCTTGACGGCGGGCTCGCAGGCGGTGGTACTGCACACGGGGTTGACCTGAGGCACCATAGTGGTCGGCGAGGAGGCCCGCCAGAACAGTGTAAGAGCCCAGCTGGTCGGGCGGCACGTTCTGCAGCAGCTCGGTGGCGCGGCCCCTCAGTTTTGCAACGAGCATCCATGCCTTCATTTGCTCGTCCCAGCCTCTCGCCGCCGCAATACCGTCCAGCTGGATGCGGTAAGCATCCCACGAGATGGTGCCGTCAAATGTGGGCAATTCCACAACGTCCAACGAACACTGCGGCGAGGACGCACCCGCGCCGAGCACGCCATTGGCGGCCACGACCGCAGGCCCAGCGACGGCAGAGCCGTAAACAGCGGCGGCGGGGACGCCCAAAGGCACCTGACCTGTGCTCGGCTCGGCTGGCACCAGGCGACGGAGTTCGCGCCGGAGAGCTTCCATCTCCCCAGCCTGGGCAGTCAGACGGGCCCCCCATGCGTCCATCCGTTGGGTGACTGTATCCAGGAGGCGCTCAACACCGGCGTCCGGCTGCTGCGAAGAGCCGAGCCCCTCCGAGCGCCTAGGTCTAGCGGCGCCGGCCGCCGTGTCGTCGGCGCTATCGGCTGGTGGTGGACTCCTGTCGTCTGGCACGTCGGGTGCTTGACTCTGGGAGCGGGTGAGCGGCATGATCCCACCGCTGCCACCAAAATGTTACGGTGTGGGATGCCACGGGGTGGCCACGGGCCCGCCCAGAGAAATATAGCAGCAGTACGGAGGAGAGCCGGCGAAGCACGACCGGCGGCGGCCAAGCTTTCTCGTTCTATCTCTCTCGTGCTAGAGCCGCGCGCTCGCCGCTCGCGCTCACTTTCCGCCTCTTCTTTTATTCCCGTATCAATATTTAGGCACGGTCCTACAAGCCATTTACATCTTAGACCGCCCTGTCTCTCCTGTATTGCTATTGACGGTAACAAAATAAATTATTATTATTATTATTAATATTATTATTATTATTATTATTATTATTATTTTTATTATTATTATTATTATTATTATTATTATTATTATTATTATTATTAAACAAACACCTGTATTGGCTTGCCAGGAAAAACGGAAAGGAAAAGAATTATAATATGTTCGGAACAAACGGGGAAAAAAGTTTCGCACAGAAAAAGGACGGTGCTCTTTGATTCGTGTATACCACGTTACTGATCTAGTGCTCTTAACGTAATCGTTGCTACCGCCGCAGCTATCACTGACAAGATGTTTGTAGTGCTACATCATGGCTCTGTGCGAAAGTTTGGTTGACTTTCAAGCATTTTATTGTCATCTTTCCTTTCCTTCAGCTGTTACTACCGTCCATGTTAATATCCGCAGCTTGCGAAAGCACTGGGATTCGTTTTGCACTCACGTTCACAGTATTTTACACAAAGAACAGGTTTTTGTTCTTACCGAAATATATGTATCCGCCACTGAGAGCTAGTTATTCACTCTCCCAGGATTCGTTTCCTTTTGGTTCACTAAAAACTCCCAAAGGGCAGGGGAATAGCAGTTTTTGTGGAGGATACTTGGAGCACGGAACAGATAGCGGCAAATTTTTTCAAGTGCGGAATCCTTGGCACTGAAGATTTCAAACCAGTTTAGCCAGTTATCCCTCTTGGCAATATATAATATATAGAACACCTTCAGGTAACCTGCACTCGTTCCTTAATGAGTTGGGAACCACTTACTCAGGTCCTCGTTGGACCCTAACATATGACTAGTAGGTGATTTTAATATCGATATCCTTAATCACACAGTATCCTCGGCGTGTGATTCCTTAGATATCATTGCAAAAAACGGCCTATAAAGCATCACTGACATTCCAACTAGGGAAGAATAACTTCTTAATTATTTAGTAAGGAATTGTCTTGCATAGACCATTTCAACACCCGCACGGAGATTGTTTCAGTTCACGCTGCAGTAACGCCGCAAAAAGTTGTTGACCATTTCTTTATTGCATGTTAGTTGCGTTTCTCGTCTCTTTCGTCATGTTGTAGATCTAACATCTGCCGGTCTGTTAGCGCTACTGTTACGTTTGATAAATTTGTAGCTTTCTTCGACTGGTCGGGTATGCTTGAAACCACCGAAAGGTCCGAACTGTACACTAAATTTTCATGCTCGATGTAATCTACAATTCTAGTGAAAGGATAGTGTATGTCCGCAAACGCCACTCGAATCAACCCTGGATAAACAGTGCGATTTTGTCCGCCATAAAAAAAAGAAATAGTATGGAAACGCTGCAGACGTGCGCCCAGTGATAGTACTATGCGTGCTCAATTTAGAACATCTCGTAATAAAGTAAATGCCATCATTCGTGCGGCCAAGCGTTTGTACAATAGAAACCACATCCGTCAATCTCATGATAATGCCAATAAAATATGGTCTCTTATAAACGAGGTGAGAGGTTTACCTTCACACCCGGTTAATGATGTTAAGAGCAATTTTGATTCAGATTTATCAACAGTCGTTAACAACTTTGACCAATTTTTCGCAAAGTTTTTTGGGGCGTCCATGCATTCTTGTTACACTGGCAACACAGCTAATCCGGTAATTTAATCCGCATTCTTTTCCTCCATCACGGAAGAACTTTACTCTTTATTAGGCAGCTTCGGCAGGCTCCAATAACCAGGAGTCGATAAAATACGCATGTTTGAACTTTGCAGGAATTTCGGCATCGTGAAGAAAGTCCTATTAGAAATCCTAAACTGGATAATTGTAAGCGTAAGCATTTCTGCACGTTTAAAAACAGCCGTTGTGCGGCGCCCCTTTTTAAAGTTGGCCATGCTAAGTGTGTGCATAATTAGCTCGCCATTTCCATCCAACCTAGTTTAGAGAGAGTTTTAGAAAAACACAACGAACAGCTTTATTTCCAAATCCGGGGGTTTTCCGATTTTCAGTACGGTTTTTATCCAAAAAAAGGGACACTCATGCCGTCTAAGAAGAAATGAGTGACCGCTTGTTTTCTTCACTTGGAAGAAATCTCGCATCATATACACTTTTTTTGGATATCGCAAAACCGTTTGACATGGTATGACATGCTATATTATTACATAAGCTCTACAATTTAGGTTTTCCTGGTCCTTTTAAAAGCGTTAGCTCTTACTCATCACGTTTCAAAATTTTGCGGGCACAACTAACACCCTGGGCTCACAGCGCCATTTGTGACAGCAACTACTCATCATATTTCGTGGGTTCTGCTACCACCCTGGGATCACAGCGCTATCGGTGGCGGGAACTAGAAAACAGCACATCTCGCATTGAGACTTGTAGTGCCATCTACAATAGCATTGTAGAAACAACCACTTGCCGCGTGTAAATGATGACGCCACTGTAAAATATGGTCGACTGAGGTGGATCTATGCGAGTATTACGTCAGGGGACAAAATGGCGCATTGTTTCGGTTTCTCTAATCCAAGATGGCGCTATTAAAATTCGTTAAATTGGCAGATTATGATATTTTAAATTTTTATGCCGCCAGGGCAGCTATGGCCAAAGAGCGCCATGACACAAGGTATTTTCGACTTCAATAGGTGGGGTCAAAGACCCGTTTCCCAAACATTTCCCCCTAAATAAGCCAAGCACCAGACCAGGGGAAAGCTTCAACCCATTGTATCACCGGCGGGTACCCGGCGGCAGTGGGGATCTAACCCAGCACCTCCCGCATGCTAGGCGGATGCTGAACCACTTGGTCACTGCTGCAGTGTAAATCGGCAGATGCACTTGTAGCTCCTCACGTAAAATTTTCCAACGCACTTTCAATGCTTCAAAATGTCGTCAGACAATTATTAGACTGGTTTGATATGAATTCAATTGATACTAATCATTCTAAATCAAGGTTAGTTTGCTTCCGCAGCCCACTCAAGAGTGTCTCACTTTCTTACCGCCTTTATATAAGCACATGCAGACGTATGAACTGCTCTTGCCCTCCATTACATTTTTCGGATTCTGTAAGTATTTTGGCATTTGGTTTGATTCCGGCCTTCTTTTTTCTATTCACTTATGCTACGTATGTGCAAAAGTTTGCAAAGTCGTCTGTTTGTTGTATGGTATTAGGATGTTTTTACCTATTTCGGTCTGGAAATTATTGGTTCATTCATTAGCCTAGAGTGTATTCAGGTACGGAATCACAACTTTTGTTCATTGTTCTGGTATGTGGCATCAACGTTTAAATAGACTGTTAAAATCCATGTTAAAAAGTGTTAGGATGTGTGTACTCCGAAAAATGTGAACCTTTTTCAGATGCTAGGCATGCCCAGTTTTCGATCCCCTTTTGTTCAAACTGCGGTACACAAATATTTCTGGAGCGATACATTTAAAGTTCCCACTGTGATTCCTCGGCCTTCACATCATGTGCCTGCATTTTAAGTTCCTCACACATGGACCAGATATGGTAAATGTACTCGAGCTTATTATGTTCCATATCTATGTAATGCTCTTGCCCATGAAATTAATTCCTTTGAGTGTATACGTGATATTAGTATTAAACTTAAAGAATTGAACTTAAAATAATTGTTGTATAATTAGATTTCTGCCTAATTGCGAAATTTTTCGGTTTCTACCTGTTTGGTACTTGGTATTGTATTACTTGCAATTTGTTTGGTTTCTTTAGTGTCTTCTTTTTTTTCTCTTCCAAAAAATTGCCAATTTCGTGGCCGAGTCTTTCTTTTGACTGACAGGCTTCGCGCGACAAGCCATTGTGATGCTTAGGCGAACCTGGTGTCTGTAATTGTATTTGTAGATTTTTGAATTAAATTATATATTATTATTATCAATATTAATATTGTTATTATTATTATAGTTAATATATTAATTAAGCATTAGATATATTTATGCTCTTCCCTCTGAAATTAATTCCTTTGAGTTTGTACGTGATATTCGCATAAAACTCAAGAAATTGTACTTAGAATGATTGTGCTGTACACGTTAATTTCTATGCCATGGTGAAACTTTGCGGTTTCTACCTTTTTTTGTGCTTTGTATTGTATTACCTTCAAGCTGTTTGTTTTTTTGTGTCTTCTTTTTTTCTCCCCCCCCCCCCAAATAGTCAATTTTTTGGCGGCCGAGTCTTGCTGTCGACTGACAGGCTTCGCGTGACAAGGCACATGTGATGGCTTAGGCGAGCCTGGTATCTGTGATTGTATTTGTGGACTTGTGAATAAAATTATTATTATATTGTTATTACTGTTACTATCAATATTGTTATTATTATTATTTTTTTTTTCAACATGGCGCCCAGTAAGGACGCATGTGTGCTGTGCTCCCGTCCGTTTTTTGGTAAGCAGCAGTTTTTTCGTTGTGCCGACTGCAACAAACGTGTACACGCGAAGTGTGTCACTTGGAGTGACGACGAGCTGCAGCTCTTGAAGTCCGGCTCGCGACCATTCATGTGCAATCTGTGTTTGTCGTCCTGTGGCGGTGCTAAGCCTAGCGACGGTGGCGTGTCAGCGGCTGCATTCCTTTCTTCCACGGCCCACCAGCCCCATCACCCGACCGACCCGACCGGTTCCCTCGCTTCCTCCCCGACGGGCGAACCTGACGGTGCGCTTACCTCGCTTCGGGCTCTCCTCCTCGACGCACTTGAGGGAATCTCGTTTCTGAGCGACGAGGTCGCCCAGCTGCGGGAGGAGAATGAGCGCCTTCGTGGTGACAACTCGCGGGCGCTCGCTCTCCAGGCCGAGGTCGTTGCCTCTCTGCGGGCTGATGTTCGCAGCCTACGCGAGGAGCTTGCGAGGCGCCCTGCTTCATCGCAGCGTGATCCGCCTTTCGTCGAGCCCCTGTCCGCGAGCAGTCCTTCCCGTATGCTGCAGCCATCCAAGAGCTACTCTGCTGCCCTTCACAGTGGGATGGCACCCGTTGATTTGGCCACCTTCCCGACATCTGTATCTGTTCCCCCACTTATAGTTAATTCGCCTGAGGCGCAGAAGAAGCACCGTAGCCCAGCCATCACTGGCTCGTCGAGCTCATCCAGTCTGAACGTCGCCAGACCTCAGAAGCGCCCGAAGGCTATTTTCGTCTCCAAGCTGTGCCCCGAGACAACGTCGGCTGATTTAACGAACCATCTGAAGTCCGTGAACGTCACCCACCTTTCCTGCCGGCGGTTGAAAACGAAATATGACTCCTACTCGTCCTTCTACCTCACAGTCAGCGCGGAATTCTACGATCAACTTGTTGACCCTTCGATGTGGCCTACGGGCTGCATCTTCAAGGCTTTTCGTGGAAAACTCCTGGATGGTATGTTACATCCTTCCGAGCTGACGGTTGATTGCAGTCAACCCTAACTTGGATATATATTACCAAAATGCCCGAGGTCTTCGGACTAAGGGACCTGTATTTTTTTCCAATGTTTTAGCCTCTTGTTATTCGGCTGTTGTAATTACTGAGACCTGGCTGTCTAGCGAAGTTAACTCAGGTGACTTCTTTCCTAATAACTATTCTGTTTTTCGAAGTGACCGCCCTGAATCAGCTTCTAAACAAAAGGGAGGAGGAGTGCTCATTGCTATTGACAGTTCCGTGCAGTGCGTTCGGCGTTCCGACCTGGAAACCATCGAAGAATCTGTCTGGTTAGAGCTAACTTTAACTCGACATCAAAAACTCTTATTGGCAGCTTTCTATATTTCCCCTAATCTGCCTCCTCCTGCCTACGATGATGTACTACATTCTATTGAATATGTTATCACTTCTCATAGCAAGCACAAACTGCTCATTTTAGGGGATTTTAATACTCCAGGTATTAACTGGAATACCTTTACATATTCACACAACAATCATTATGTAGTTAGTAAGTGCAACCGGCTTTTAGATTTCATAGCTTTTAACACCTTGCAGCAACACAATTTAATTGAAAACTGTTGTGGTAATGTTCTTGACATTTGTTTATCTAATTTTGAAAATGTTCGTGTCTCGACATCTGACATCTCACTTACTCGCTGTGACAAATTTCATCCTCCAATTCAAATAACGGCTTCGGTTTCTGTCCCACCTTCTGCTAATTCAAATCGTGCGGGGAATTACCCCCGTTTCGCTTATGCACTTGGCGACTATGTTGGTCTCTTCGGTTTTTTCTCTTCTGTCGACTGGTCCGTCTTAAACGAAATCAGCGATGTTGACGAACAAGTCAGTCGCTTCACTGAAATAGTTCTCAATGGTATGCGCCAGTACATACCTGTGCGCACTCCTACTCGTAGCAAGTTTCCATTCTGGTTTTCCAAGGAACTTAGAACAGCGCTGAAACTTAAGGAGCGGGCCCACCATAAAGCGAAACGCCCTGGGCTGGATACATGGGCAGATGAATTTCGCCGCTTGCGTTCCCTTTGCAAACGCCTGTACAAGCGTGATCATGAGTCCTATCTTGAATATTTAGAGAATAGTGCCTCTAATCGTCTTACTGAATTCTGGAGATACGTTCGCAAACACTCGAATAAATCTGATAGTCATATTCACTTAGTTGACTCTCATGGGAATGAAATTCGGAACGTCGCTGACGGCTTTGCTCAACACTTTTCCTCCGTGTACAAATCTCCACGTTGCGATTCCGTATGCCTTCCAGCTGGCGCACCTAATTCCGTTCTTCTTGACGAGAAGTTAGTAAGTGAGAGTCTTAAGTGTTTGAAACCATCTTTGTCCCCTGGACCTGATGGCATTCCAGCCGCCATAATAAAAGCCTTCAATAGTACCTTCGTCCCTGTTTAACCACGATATTTAATAACTGTTTGAAAAATTCTGCCTTTCCCCGCGTGTGGAAAACGGCGCGTGTTTTCCCTGACTTCAAATCAGGAAACAAATCTGATGTTTCGAACTACCGCCCCATTTCTCCTCTTTGTGCAACCTCTAAGCTTTTTGAATTAGCTTTGCTGTGATGACCCCCATAATGCGCAGGTCCACACGGGACGGAGAGGCAAAGAGACACCGTATGGCTCAGTTTAAACAAACAGGTATATTCAATAATTACACATGATTAATGTTATACATCAGAGGCTGGGGCGTCCGAGCATACGTGCCGACGACTTCATGGGGGCGATGGAGTGGCTCCGGAGTTGGGCTCGAGCGGTTGCTGGCAGAAGCTGCACGCCGTCGGGCTTCGGCGCTGAAGGCCCTCTTGGCGAACGATGTCGTCCTCAGCTCAGAGTGGACTGGACTGCATCCGTTTACATGTGCTTTTAAGCACTTGATTAACAAAGGACTAAGGGCGGTCATTTCCAGTGGCCCGCCCAAAGCATCAATTCGCCAATCAAAAATAACATGCGAGATGGGGACAACCCCTTGGGTTGGGCTTAGCCTCGAACCCAGAGTATGTTAACAATACAAACTAAATAAACAACAAAAACGCCACCACTCTCTCTCAAGTGAGAGTATACACAGGCTCTCTCTTCGGAGCTAATCCTTGCCTCAGGCATGCATACCGCCTCCCACCATCGGTCCGCGTCGCTCGTCAACAGAGGAGGGGGCGAAAGGGCCCACGATGCTGCCGCGCTACCGACGGCGGGACACAGCTAATAAGCATGAATGGGTTCGTCTGTTGCTCCGGGAAACCAGACTAAGGGTCGCCCCTGTCTTCCCACATTCTTGGCGAGTCTTGCCTGTCCGCCATGACAGGTGTCCGTCACGGCCATCCTGGGAATGCGCTTTTGTTCACTAGCGCCTGTCTTTCCACATTCTTGGCGAGTACTGCCTGTCCGCCATGACAGGTGTCCGTCACGGCCCTTCTGGGAATGCGCTTTTGTTCACGAGGCACGGCGGGAAGCTGTGGGTGCCTTCCCGGCGATAGCCCACGTCGTAAGGGGAAGGAGGGGGGGCTAGGGCTTTCACTTGGGCGCACAAACATACCACCGCATCGTGGCCTTGCCCCCCCTCACGTGTTGAGTCCGAGGGAAAGAATGTTGTCTTCGCGGCAGCGCATAGCGTCGGCTGTGGTACGGCGCGCTCTGGCCCGCTGACAGCTCCCTTGTCCTGGAATGTGCCCGGGAGGGCCGTACCTGGAACGGCCACGCAAATTGGGGAGGATAAAGCCTGTTTCCCCGCGGCGGCGGCGGCGGGTCCGGTTGGGTCCGGTTGGGCTTAAACCCCTTCGTTCCGGTTGTCACTCTCAACGAGCATGGCTGGGTAATTGATGATGCCTGTCATCCGGGTCTCCGTCCACGCCGCGCCGTCGAACGTGGAACCTCGCAGCACACACAAGGAATGCACCTCGTAGCACACACAAGGAATGTACCTCGTATCACACAAGGAATGTTACATTGCACAAAGTACTTTCCTTCCACCTCAAACATGTAATCATACATAATCAACATGGCTTCATAAAAGGTCGTTCTACTACAACTAACCTTGTGACTTTTATGACGTATACATCAGCTGAAGTCCTTCAGAGGAGTCAGGTAGACGCTGTGTACTGTGATTTGAGCAAAGCTTTCGACGTTGTTACTCACTCATTACTTCTTCAAAAGCTTCTGCTGCTTGAGATCGACGTTTCAATTGTAGCCCTCTTACGCAACTATCTTCTTGATAGGTCCTGCTTTGTCAGTGTAAATGGACAGACCTCATTTGTTTACACTCCAACCAGCGGAGTTCCTCAGGGCTTGGTATTAGGCCCGCTTCTGTTCTCTGTTTTTATCAATGACGTTTCCTCCGTGGTCAAAAACTCCTCGTTTCTCCTTTATGCGGACGATATAAAAATGTTCAAGGCAATACATACTCTTCATGATTGCTTGTCATTGCAATCGGACATATCCGCCTTCTCTGATTGGTGCTTGAAGAATGGGCTCACTCTCAATTCATCTAAAACCAAGGTTGTCTCATTTACGCGTAAAACGCACAGTCTTCTCTACTCTTATTCTGTGAATGGTAGGCCGCTGCCCAGGGTTGATGAAATTAATGACCTCGGCGTACTTTTCGACCGTAGCCTCAGCTTCTCCTCTCATACAAAACGCATTGCTCTACGGGCTATGCGTACACTCGGCTTCATCTGCAGGCTTTCGAGAGAGTTTCGATCCCAACTCCCTTTCTTAAAGCTCTACCTCTCCATATGCTTGGCGCTTTTGGAATATGCGTCTGTTGTTTGGAGCGGCACTTGCCAGTGGAACTGTGAAAAAATCGACAGAGTTCAGCTAAAGTTTTTACGCATATTTCAACATCGGTTTTCTTGCAAAACTTCCAGCTCTCGTCCCAGACGGAGTAACTCACTGCAGCTTCCTTCTCTTAGCTGCCGTCGCGTGAGGGCAGATATAATTTTCTTGTATAAACTTCTTCATGGTCACATTCTATGCCCTCAGCTCCTAGCGCGTATCCTTTTGCGTGTACCGCGAAAGAGCATAAGGGAATTCAGACCATTTCAAGTTTCTGCGTTCCTGCACTCCCTCTCCCCTCTGGACAGAATGCAAAATTTGTTTAATTCTCTTTGTCCTCACCTTGATATATTCGAAAATTCTCTCCATTCCTTTATATTGAATGTCCGTGACGTTCCACTTTGAGCACTCTTTTTCTCATACATAACTTCCCCTTTCATGCATTTTGTCTTTACTACACTTGTGCGTTTGCACCGGTATTATATTGTTTTTTTCTCTCCTTAATTGTACATCACGTGTACTTGTTTTCATTAATATTATTTCTTTAATACTGTGTACTCACGCCTGATTGTCTGTAACGCGTTCACTAATTACATTTCTTATTGTGTATGATTGTATTTCTAGCTTGTATTTCAGAGATCTCTTATTCGTTCATATTAGTATTGGCTTTATTCTTGTTTGTATTTTGATATATGCTGTACTTAGCTGTTATCGGTCGTTCTTGTGTTCATTCTCTTTGTTTATTGTTTTATTAGTTATTTATATGTCTGTTGCCTGTTCTTGCTGCTTTCATTTACCGCTGTTCTCGCTGTTTCCTTGTTCTCGCTTTTTTGTTTCATGCTTGCTGTCGCGCCTAGTTTATGTGTCTTTTTTTTCTATCGCCTTGACTGCTGCATTACCTCCCCTGAGTGTCTTCCTTTGTAGTGAAATAAATGTACATTTTGTGCGTGTGAATGGTGTACCAGCACCAAGACCTTTGGGTTGTTCCTGGGCACCGAAAAAATATTGATTATTATTATTATTATTATTATTATTATTATTATTATTATTATTATTATTATTATTATTATTATTATTATTATTATTATTATTATGCTTATTATTATTATTATTATTATTATTATTATTATTATTATTATTATTGTTATTATTATTATTATTATTATTATTATTATTATTATTATTATTATTATTATTATTATTATTAATAATAATAGATGTCCGTGACGTTCCACTCTGAGCACTCCTTTTCTCATTTATAACTTCCCCTTTCAAGCATTTTGTCTGTACTACACTTGTACCTGTATTATATTGTGCTTTTTCTCCTTAATTGTTCATCACTTCTACTTGTTCTCACTAATATTATTTCTTTATTACCGTGTGCTCATGTCTGATTGTCCTTAACGCATTCACTAATTGCATATCTTATAGTGTATGACTGAATTTCTAGCTTGTATTTCAGAGGTTTCATAGTCGTTCATACTAGTATTGGCTTCATTCTTGTTTGTATTTTGCTGTATGCTGTACTTGGCTGTTATCAGTCGTTCTTGTGTTCATTCCCTTTATTATTGTTTCTATTAGTTACTTATATGTCTGTTGCCAGTTCTAGTTGTTTTCATTTACCGCTGTTCTCGCTTTTTTCTTTATGCTTGCTGTCACGCCTAGTTTATAGGTCGTTTTTCTACCGCCTTGACTGCTGCATTACCTCACTTGAGTGTCTTCCTTTGTGGTGAAATAAATTTACATTTTTTGCGTCTGAATGGAGTACCAGCATCAAGACCTTTGGGTTCTTCCTGGGAACCGGAAAAATAAAGATTGATTGATTGACTATTATTATTACTATTATTGAGAAATGAGTGACCACTTGTTTACTTCACTATAAAGAAATCTCGTGTCGTGTGCACTTTTTTTAGATGTCAAAAAAGCGTTTGACACGGTATGCCATGCTATATTATTAAGTAAGCTCTACAGTTTAGGTTTTCGTAGTCCTTTTTTTCGGTTGTTGCATAACTTCCTTAGAGATCGTTTCCACCTTGTTTCCATATCAAACATCTGCAGCTCCCGTGTTTTTCTCAAGGCTGGTGTACCGCAAGGTTCCATATTGTCTCCCTTACTTTTTAACGTATATGTTAAGAACATTTATACTGTGCAACGTACTTGCAAACTATTTCAATATGCAGATGACACTGCACTTGTAGCTACACACGTGAATTTTTCCAACGCATTTTCAATGCTTCAGACTGACGTCAAAAAATTAATGGATTGGTTTGATATAAATTTAATAGATATTAATCATTTTAAATCATAGTTAGTTTGCTTCCGCAGCCCACTCAAGAGTGTGTCACTTCCTTACCCCCTTTATCCACACTCATCCCGATGTATGAACTGCTCTTGCCCTCCAGTACAATTTCCTGATTATGTAACGTATTTGGGAACTTGGTTTGATTTCGGTCTTCTTTTTTCTATTCAAGTATCCTACATATGTGCAAAAAATTTCGTAATGTAGACTGTTTGTTGTATCTTATTAAGATGCTTCTACCTATTTTGGTCAGGAAATTATTCGTTCATTCCCTAGCCTATAGTGTACTTAGGTATGGAATCCCAACTTTTGTTCATTGTTCTGGTATCTGGCATCAACGTGTAAATAGATTGATAAAATGCATATTAAAAAGCGTTACTTACGATGTGTGTACTCCACAAAATGTGAACCTTTTTCGGATGCTAAGCATGGCCAATTTTTGATCCCTTTTTGTTCATACCGTTGTATTAAAACATTTCCCGAGTGATACATTTAAAGTCTCTACTGTGCTTTCCCGGCCTTTACGTCATGTGCCTGCATTTTCAGTTCCTCACACACAGACAACGTTTGGTAAGTATAGTCGAGCTTATTGTGTTCCAGATATATTTAATGCTCTTCCTTCTAAAATTAATTCCTATGAGTTGATACTTGATATTAGCATAAAACTCAAGAATTTGCACTTAAAATGATTTTGATGTAAAGTTTAATTTCTATGCCATGGTGAAACTTCTCGTTTTATACCTGTTTAGTGCTTGGATTTCTATTATGTGCAAGCTGTTTGGTTTCTTTCGTCTTTTTTCTTTTCTCTCTGTTGTACTGTTGTATCCTCTCTATTCCTGAATATGGGTAGCGGGGATTGTTTTCTTCCATCTGAGTTCAAAGTTATTTGTGAAATAGACTGCAAGAAGTCCTAAAACTATTTCACTTAAACATGGAGTCAGCAAAAAATAAGTGTGCCCAACTTGAGATACTCTTCAGTTTGACCTAATGTTTGAAATTATTATGTTAACGAAGACTTGATATACCGAAAATGCTGATAGGTTAAGCTTGCCAACGTACAAGACCTACTTCCTTAATCGAAATTCAGGTCGTGGAGGAGGCGTTTCATAAATGGTTAAGAAACCTCTTACTGGTGAAATTCTGCCCGACTTTACATGCACCCACAAGGACTACGAGGTTCTGTGCTTGATAATTAATAGGCAACTTATAGCAGTTGTTTATCGCCCTCCAGATAGAAACTGTAACAAGTTTTTAAATTTTCTTGAGTTTCTTCTAGGTTTTTCATAGCAAAATGTTATTTTAGGTGGTGACATTAACCTAAATATGCTTTTTGACACTCCAAAAAAAGAATTACAGCAGGTAATTGAACAGTTTGGATGTGAGAACGTTGTAAAAGATCCTACGCGAGTAGCCCATACATCGTCTTCTTCAATTAATATGCTCATAACAAATATGCAACGGCCTGGGTATCAAGCAGGGGTAATCGCACCGATATGAGCGATCATTACGGCTTATATCTGTGTCTTTTTAATAACCACACCAGACAGAAACGGGAACCTCGTTTGTTTCAAGAGATATCAGAGACCACTTTAAACACATTCTGGGAAAAGTGCACGGTACAAGTTGGCAAAAACTTTTTCACAATACGAACGCAGATTCTGCTTACAACTTCTTTCTAGATCAATTTTTAGAAGTTTACACAAAGTGTTTCCCGTACAAGGTTTTTCGCAGCTGAAAAAAAATCGTAAATCTTGGATTACGCCTCATTTATCCCGTAGGATAAACGCTAAAGATAACTTGTACAAACAATTATTGAAGACACATGACCTTGACATTCTGAAATCATAAAAGTCTTTTCGAAACAAACTCACAAAAAAATTAGACGTGTGGGAGAACGATACTTCTATGATTAATTCTCTTCTTGTGGAAACAGAACTGACCTGAAGTGGAAAAAACTCAGCCAGATGATAAATCCTGGTTCCAGCCATAGTCAGCCGATAAAAATTAAATGGAAAAATGAGGAGCTAGCTTGGACCTCATTACCTAATACGTTTAATGAATATTTTGTAAAGTCAAGTTTACCTAATAGCGTTAACTACTCATTCAATTATACAGAGGCAGCGAATGATAAATTCCTTTCGCGAGTCCTGTGACTGGCGCTGAAGTAACTTAAATCTTTGTAGGATTCAACAATAGGACTAGCGCCGATGCTGATAGTCTAAAAATCAAGCCAGTAAAGTATGTGCTCGACTTAATATCAGCATGTCTTAGCCACGTTTTCATTCTCTGCTTGTCACAGGAAAATTTCCAAAGCGAATGCAGCCAGCTAAAGTGACAGCGTTGCACAAAAGAAGAAACGAAAACGACATAACAAACTACCGACCCATAAAAGCGCTGCCAATTTTTTTAAAGGACTGTAAAAAAATAATAAATAGAATGCTGTTTTAGCAATAAGCATGGTATACAGAACTTAGCCCAATTTGGCATCCGGAAACATAGATCAACATAACTTGCCCTGCTGATGCAAAAAGAGTTCATCCTGAAAGCCTTCGAAGAAAAAAAACTAGCGTTAGGAATTTATGTTGACTTCTCAAAAGCATTCGATTGCATAAACCATGATATACTCCTGAAAAAGCTGGAGATATTCGGCTTCCGTGGAACACCCCACTCACTCTTAAAGTCATATTTGGCTAACCGTCAACAGTTTGTTCAGCTCGGCACATATCTCTCTGATATGAAGCCAATCTTATCTGGTGTGCCCAAGGGCAGCATCCTCGGGCCCTTTTATTTAATACATATGTCAATGATATGGTCTATATAGATGACGTAGCCGAATTAGTTATTTATGCAGACGACGGGACGCCACTAATT
Source organism: Amblyomma americanum (assembly GCA_030143305.2). Classification (NCBI taxonomy): domain Eukaryota; kingdom Metazoa; phylum Arthropoda; class Arachnida; order Ixodida; family Ixodidae; genus Amblyomma; species Amblyomma americanum. The sequence goes on along the minus strand of JARKHS020011604.1, from coordinate 94,571 downwards.
TCGGCCACTTCGCCCAATCAACTAATTAACCAGGCAAACAAGGCACTCATAAGCCTTTAAGAATGCTCTAGATGAAACTAGTTAAACTAGTAAAAACTAATCTAACTAGCAAAACTAAGTAAAGTTAACTAGTAAAACCGGAGCTATTCTCTTTCGTCCAAAAATAGAAATGTATTGATCACTGAAGTTATGCGCCATAATAATTCAACAATAGAAATTGTAAGCTCTATTAAATACTTGGTGCCGTCTTCACGAAACAGATGTCATTGAATGCTCAAGTGCACAACAAGCATATTTTATCTACCAAGGTTAAAACTCTGTTATGCCATGAATAGTTCTACTCGCATTTAAAATATTGTCACTTGGTCTGGGGAACAACCCTAAGTAATATGCCTAAAATATATGGACTGCAGAAAAAAAGCTCAGAAATATTTCTAACGTTCGTTATGACCATCCCTCTCCACCGCTCTTTCAGAGACTTAACATAATGACCATATATGATGTGCACACTTGCCACATACGTTTGCTCTATAGGAAGAAAATAAGAAACAATGTAGATTTTTTGAACGAGCTGGCTTCCTTACAGAGAAAATTTGCGCATTATCATACCCGTAGCCAGCACATATGGAATAAAGTGTTATGTCGCAGAAATTATGGAAAACAGTTGACAGGGTATCCCCTTCCAAACTTGTTGAATTCACTACATAACCATGGCCTTCAACTCCAGCGAGCATCGAAAGCTGTTATCAGATTAGTTTTATCTGCTGCTGAACCTATTTCTTGATACGCTCTTGATATGTTCTAGTAGTCAATGTATTTGTTTGTTTTACTTTGCCGTTATTGTGATTTTTCGTTCTTTTCCTTTAATTTAAAACTGCATGTTGTAATCTGAAAAGTGGCAGTTGTATTGTTGCCTTTATTTTCTGAGTGCGAATGTAGGACATTTGTTCAAGGCTCTGAACTTCCACTTTGTCTCACTATTTTGCTGCTAGTGGAAACAATAATCCCTCCTTTTTTTCAAATTTAATTGCGGAAAATGTAACGTCGCTTCTTTCTCTTTTTTTCTTTTTTTGACAAGTTTTCTGCGCATGTTTCGTCCAAATGTCGTCATTTTTGTTTCTGTGTCTCTAGTGCTGACTATTCATGAATGTTTTGTCAAGTGCACTTTTATTTTGCTGTACACGCTAAACTGTTCTGCCAAGGCCTTTTTTATCTTTTTTATCATTTAAGGAGGGAGCCTCGTCAAAACGATTGTCCGGCTTTTTCTTCCTACCTCACCAATCACAATGATGGAAAATAAAGGAGTTATTATCATTATTATTACCTCGCCGTGTCTGCGCTCAGCCCACTTTGGCGTATGTATTATCGAACCCATCGAGTCACTGGCCTTCCGCCAGAAGAGTGACGATGCGCCGCACTTCTTCAAGTCCGCGCTCAGCCCACCTTGGCGAATATATCCGCACTATCTAACCCATCGAGTCACTAACCTTCCGCGAGGTGAGTGACGACGCGCCCAGCTTCGTCAAGTCCGCGCTCAGCCCACCTTGGTGAATACGCACAATCGAACCCATCGAGTCACTGACCTTCCGCGAGGAGAGTGACAATTCGCCGCACATCGCCATGTCCGCGCTCACCCACCTTGGCGAATGTATCCGCACTATCGAACCCGTCGAGTCGCTGACCTTCCGCGAGGAGAGTGACGATACACAACACTTCGCCATGTCCGCGCTCAGCCCTCCTTGGCGAATGTATCGGCGTTATCGAATCCTTCCAGTAACTGGCCTTCCGCGAGGAGTGACGATACGCCGCACTTCGCCATGTCCGTGCTCAGCCAGCCTTGGCGAATGTATCGGCGCTATCGAATCGATCAGTAACTGACCTTCAGCGAGGAGTGACGAAATGCCGCACTTCACCATTTCTGCGCTTAGCCCACCTTGGCGGTGTATCCGCACTGTCGAAACCGTCGAGTGAGTGACCTCCCAGGAGGAGTGACGATGCACCGCACTTCGCCATGTCCGCGCTCAGCCCACCTTGGCAGAGCATCCGCACAATCAAACCCGTCGAGTCACTAACCTTCCGCCAGGAGTGACGATACACCACACTTCGCCATGTCCGCGCTAAGCCCACCTTTGCGGTGTATCCGCATTATCGAACCAGTCGAGTCACTGACCTTCCGCGAGGAGTGACGATACGCCGCACTTCGCCATGTGCGTGCTCAGCCAGCCTTGGCGAATGTATCGGCGCTATCGAATCGATCAGTAACTGACCTTCAGCGAGGAGTGACGATATGCCGCACTTCACCATTTCTGCGCTCAGCCCACCTTGGCGGTGTATCCGCACTGTCGAAACTGTCGAGTGAGTGACCTCCCACGAGGAGTGACGATGCACCGCACTTCGCCATGTCCGCGCTCAGCCCACCTTGGCAGTGCATCCGCACAATCAAACCCGTCGAGTCACTAACCTTCCGCCAGGAGTGACAATACACCGCACTTCGCCATGTCCGCGCTAAGCCCACCTTTGCGGTGTATCCGCACTATCGAATCCGTCGAGTCACTGACCTTCCGCGAGGAGAGTGACGATACGCTCCACTTCAGCATTTCTGCGCTCAGCCCACCTTGTAGGTGTAACCGCACTATCGAACCCGTCGAGTAACTGACCTTCCCCGAGGAGTGACGATGCACCGCACTTCGCCATGTCCGCGCTCAGCCCACCTTGGAGGTGTATCCGCACTGTCGAACCCATCGAGTCACTGACCATCCGCGAGGAGTGACGATACTCCGCACTTCGCCATGTCCGCGCTCGACCCACCTTGGCGAATGTATCGACACAATCGAATCCATCGAGTAAGTGGCCTTCCGCGAGGTGTGACGATACAACGCACTTCGCCATACCTGCTCTGAGCCCATCTTGGCGGTGTATACACACTATCGAACCCGTTGAGTTACTGACCTTCCGCGAAGAGGGTGACTAAACGCTGCACTTCGCGTTATCCGCGTCTTGGCGAATGTATCGGCGCTATCGAATCCATCGAGTAACTGGCCTTCCGGGAGGAGTGACGATACACCGCACTTCGCTATGTCCGCGCTCAGCCCACCTTGGCGGTGTATCCACACTGTCGATCTCGTCGAGTCACTTACCTTCCGCGAGGAGAGTGACGCTACGCCGCACATCATTATTTTCGCGCTCAACCCACCTTGGCGAATGTATCGGCACTATCGAATCCATCAAGCAACTGCCCTTCCGTCAGACGTGACGATACTCCGCTCTTCGCCATGTCCGCGCTCAACCCCCCTTGGCGAATGTATCGGCGCTATCGAATCCATCGAGTAAGTGGCCTTCCGCGATTAGTGACGATACACCGCACATCGTCATGTCCGCGCTCAGCCCACCTTGGCGGTGTATCCGCACTATCGTGCCCGTTGAGTCACTGATCTTCCGCGAGGAGAGTGATTATACACCGCACTTCGCCATGTCCGCGCTCAGCCCACCTTGGCGAATGTATCGGCACCATCGAATCCATCGAGTAACAGCACTTCCGCGAAGAGAGTGACTATACGCCACACTTCGCCATGGCCGCGCTCACCCCATCTTGGCGAATGTATCGGCGCTATCGAGTCCATTGAGACACTGGCCTTCCGCGAGAAGTGACGATACACCGCACTTCGCTATGTCCGCGCTCAGCCCACCGTGGTGAATGTAGAGGCGCTTTCAAACCCTTCGAGTCACTGACCTTCCGCGAGGAGAGTGACTATACGCCGCACTTCTTCATGTCCGCGGTCAGCCCACCTTGGCGAATGTAGCGGCGCTATCGAACCCATCGAGTCACTGGCCTTCCGCGAGGAGTGACGATAAACCGCACTTCGCTATGGCCGCGCTCTGCCCACCTTGCCGAATGTATCGGCACTATCGAACCTGTCGAGTCAATGGCCTTCCGCGAGGAGTGACGATACACCGCACTTCGTCATATCCGCGGTTAGCCCACGTTGGCGATTGTATCGGCGCTATCGAACTCGTCGAGTCACCGACATTCCGCGAGGAGAGTGACTATACACCGCACTTCGTCATGTCAGCGGTCCGCCTTCCTTGGCGAATGTATCAGCGCTATCGAACCCGTCGAGTCACTGACCTTCCGCGAGGATAGTGACGACACGCCGCACTTCACTGTGGAAGAGCTCTACTGTTGCAGCTACGCAAGGTCTTTCGTGACGTCCACGTGTCAAGATTTGCCAGTGTCATCAGCAAAGCCCATGTCACAGACCACCTGTGCTATAAGAAGAGGAATGGATCGTCGCCGGCTGATTTGGCAGCAGGGACAGCGTCTTGCCTCATGTTAAAATCTGCTGCTTCTCGCAGGTTAGTGGTGTGAACCTGTTTGCTTTCAAATATTTCCTTGTTTCACGCTGCCGCCACCATTTTTGCAATATGTATGCATTAGGCAATAATTACGGAAATACCACCTCCTGACGATGTCGTATGTTGACCTGCAACGAGGAATGCTTAAGTCTAGGGGTGTCCTGTACTGTATGTGGTTATTTCTATCATTTTGTACTTGCTCTGGGGTAGCTGAGTCTACGTTCAAAAGCAAAGGGAATGCATGGAGGAACGCCTGGCGCTGCCCAACTTGCCGGACAGCAAAATCAAGAGGTAATCAGAGTAGCAAGCTGAAGTTTCAGAATGCTGGCATTGCTGACATGCTGGTCGGCATCAACGAAAACTGGGCACTCTAGGTAATCATACTCAAAGGCAAAGTTGAAAGCATCCAGCAGCCCGTTCCACTAATGTCTGATATGTACGATGAAATCCTGAGAAACGTGCGCAAGCACAATCAAAAGACAACTGATCTTATAAAACGGATAGATTGAATTGAAGAGCGAGCTTGTGACTAATACGGATGCGATAAAGCACGAGATTGATGCACTTGAGTGTTAAAGCCGGAAGCTCTATCTGGATTTCCACGGCTTTCGTGTGTTTGAAAATGAAACTATCCTGTCCAAAGTCAACGATGTAGCTGCTGCGCTAAACCTTCCAGCTGTCACCGCTGCTGACGTTGTCTCTGTACACAGGTTGCCTGCAGAGAAACATAAAATTCCGGTTGTGATAGTTCACTTCGCAAGGCACGTTGTAAGAGAATCGTTCTTTCAATAGAGGGCTGAGTTGAAAGATTTGAAAAGCAAATGTTATATTGTCAAAAACTTGACCAAAAAAACGGACACTGCTGACTAAAACAATAATAATAATAATAATAATAATAGGTTTTTGGGGAAAGGAAATGGCGCAGTATCTGTCTCATATATCGTTGGACACCTGAACCGCGCCGTTAGGGAAGGGATAAAAGAGGGAGTGAAAGAAGAAAGGAAGAAGATGTGCCGTAGTGGAGGGCTCCGGAATAATTTCGACCACCTGGAGATATTTAACGTGTACTGACATCGCACAGCACACGGGCGCCTTAGCGTTTTTCCTCCATAAAAAACGCAGCCGCCGCGGTTGGCTAAAACAAAAACATGGGTTCGTGAAAAAGTCTACATGTACGTATGGCACAGAAATGAAAAACTATACGTGATAAAGAGGGGTGGGGGAATGCTTTGCTGGAATGCACCGAAACTGACCTGGATAATGCTTTCTAGTTTTTGTGTTTGTCCGTGTGTGAAAGATCCTGTTTTATCCTCTCTATTCTTGAACATGGGCAGCGGGGATTGTATTCTTCCATCTGAATTCAAAGTTATTTGCGCAGTAGATTGCAAGAAGTCCTTAAAACTATTTCACTTAAACACGGAGTCAGCAAAAATAAGTGTGCCCAACTTGAGATACTCTTCAGTCACTTTGACATTATGTTTGAAATTAATATGTTAACGGAGACTTGGTATACTGAAAATGCTGATAGGTTAAGCTTGCCAACGTACAAGAACTACTTCCTAAATCGAACTTCAGGTCATGGAGGAGGCGTTTCATCAATGGTTAAGAAACCACTTGCTGGTGAAATGCTGCCCGACTTTACATGCACTCACGAGAACTGCGAGGTTTTGTGTCTGATAATGAATAGGCAACTTATAGCAGTTTTTTATCGCCCTCTTGATAAAACTGTAACAAATTTTAAGTTTTCTTGAGTTTTTTCTAGGTTTTTCATCGCAAATAGAGCTCAGTGTTCTTTTAGGTGGTGACTTTAACTTAAATATGCTTTCTGATACTCCAGAAAAAAAAAATTACAGCAGGTAACTGAACAGTTTGAATGTGAGAACGTTGTAATGGATCCTACGCGAGTAACCCATTCATTGACTTCTTTAATTGAAATGTTCATAACAAATATGCACCGGCCTGGGTATCAAGCAGGGGTAATATGCACCGATATGAACGATCATTATGGCATATATCTGTGTCTTGTTAAGAAACACACCGGACAGACACCGGAACCTGGATTGTTTCTGGAGATATCAGAGACCACTTTAACCACATTCTCGGAAACGTGCACGGTACAAGTTGGGAAAAAGTTTTTTAGGAAACGAACGCAGATTCTGCTTACAACTTGTTTATAGATCAATTTTTTGAAGTTTACACAAAGTGTTTCCCGTACAAGGTTCTTCGAAGCCGAAAAAAATCGGAAACCTTGGATTACGCCTGAGTTATCCCGTAGGATAAACGCTAAAGATAACTTGTACAAACAATTATTGAAGACACATGACCTTGAAATTCTGAAGTCATACAAGTCTTTCCGAAACAAACTCACAAAAGAAATTAGACGTGCCAGACAACGATACTTCTATGATCAATTGTCTTCTTGTGGAAACAGAACTGACCTGACGAGGAAAAAACTCAGCCTCATGATAAATTCCGGTTCCAGCCAGAGTGAGCCGATAAAAATTAAATGGAAAAATGAGGATGTAACTTGGACCTCTTTACCTAATACGTTTAATGATTATTTTGTGAAGTCAAATTTACCCAATAGCGATAATTACTGTCAATTATACACAGGCAGAGAATGATAAATCAATTTTTTGAGTTCTGTGATGTGGGGTTGAATTGGGGAGATAAGTACGTTCTCACCACTCAATCGCGGCTGACACGGTTCAAAGCCGCCCGGACCCCACCCCGTGATCGCGTACGCTACCGAGCTCTCGCCGACCACGGCGGGCCTTGCTCTGAGGGAACAAGGAACGACACATTGGCTGACACAAACAGTCATTTAATGCTACAGAAACAATAACGCCAGCTAGCAACAAGGTACGCTAATGAATCGAGGTCGTCCGACTCACGAGCAAGGTTCCGAGCGAATGTTCGCCCACCCTAAGGCAAGGGATGCTCCGAAGGCCGGACGGGACGAGTAGGAGAGCCTGTCTCCCCGTCGCTTCCTCGCCCCGCCGGCGAAGAGCGGAGCCGCGAGCGACACGTCCGCCCGCGCCGACGATCCCAGCCGAAGCCCCCCATGCCCCCTCTCCCACGCGCCGGCTTTCGCAGTCTCCCGCGCAGCGATGCTGGCGCCCTCTCTTGCCACTTAATGTAACTGACAAGGGAATGCGCTCAGCCTAGAGGTGAGACTGCCGCTGCACGGTGCCTCGCGTGAAAGCAAACTGAGGGGGCTGCAGGGCAGGTCCCCACAGTGACTGGCCCTGAAGTATAAATCTTTGTAGGATTCAACAATGGGGCTAGCGCCGATGCTGAAGGTCTAAAAATCAAGCCAGTAAAGTATGTGCTGGACTTTATATGAGCATGTCTTAGCCACATTTTCAACCTCTGCTTGTCACAGGGAAATTTCAAAAGCGAATGCAGCTAGCTAAAGTGACAGCATTGCACAAAAAAAGAAACGAAAACTACATAACAAACTACAGACCCATATAAGTGCTGCCAATTTTTTTAAAGGACTGTAAAGGATAATGTTAAATTGAATGCTAAGTTTTAGCAATAAGCATGGTGTACAGAACTCGGCACAATTTGGCATCCGGAAACATCGATCAACATAACTTGCCCTACTGTCACGGATCTCCCCGAATAACAGCTCGGACCGAAAGAATGGACTAGGCGACAGGTGTACCCATACAAACGCACATTTAATACACCCTACCTGACAAACACACTAGAACACAAAACTAACACAAAACACAAACACTACAGATACAAACGACCAGGGCACACTGCTACCAGCGTCTACTACTAGCGTTCTACTATAAGCGGTCGGCGTTCGTGCTCACGATTGGTTCGATGCGGCTGCGGCGTTGTATGGATCCAGTAGCCGGCATCGAGGCGGCGTTCGACGCGCGGGGGCTGGCGTAGCTGGCGGCGTCGCTGGCTGCGTCGTACAGGCTCCCGGTCCAAGCGCCCGTGGAGGTGATGCCGGTGTCGTTGGCATGGGGGCACCACCCGAATGGGTGGCAACAGCGCTGGAGACACCCCTGGTCGTAGCATGTGGTAGCGTCCTCCGTTGACTTCCCGGAGCGGGCGCAGACACGGCAGGAGGTCCACGATGCGATGCAGTAGAACACAGCTCACCGGTGCAGTAGCCGGCGACGCTTTCTTCCAGCCGATGTGTCCCTGATCCGCCGAAGCCTCCGCTTCTCTTCTGTTTCCCCCCGTGCCTCGCTCTCAGTCGCCCTTTTATAGCCTTCGCATTAGTGCACGTAATCCTTGTCGTCGTCTTCTTCTTCTCTTCTCCACCAATCGTCTCTCTGCACCTCACTGAATGCTTCTCCACCAATTATCTCTCTCCACCTCACCGAATGCTTCTTCCTCTTCTTTATTCTTCGGTTATTCCAAGTCGTCTTCTTCACAACTCTTTCCTTTAAAATTTAATTTAGACTCCTTAATATATATGACAAGGGCCCCCCTCTCAAGAGTTTTTCCTTGAAAAACTGCTCACGTCGTCCTCATCTTCAAGCCATCCAGCCAACCGACTATCTTCTGCGGCGATTCTGGACACAGCACACAACACACCGCACAGGTCCAGCACACATCAAACGCACACCATTAACATAGCACACCATATTGCGTTTTCAGAACCCACCACAGCAGCTGTCCGCACAGAGTCCTTAATAAACATGTTCGTGTCCACAACACACTCCCTTGTATAATCACATAACACCAACAACAGCAGCAACAACAACAAGATAAATCCCAGATACATTAGCACACCAACAAGACACATCCCAGATATACTAGATCTGTTCAGTTAGCTCTATCTGTATCCAAGTCTAATTTGTAACAATGACCTCCGTTTTGCGTGGCCCATCCGAAAACGTCTCCTCCTTGATTTGGAGAAGAGCTGTAATCGTCTGTCTTAATTTACGTTGGGATTCATTAGTATCTCATCCCCTCCGGCATTTTTCTTCCCACTGCACGTGGGCACTTTGGCAACATCGCCTGTTCCCTCGGCCACTACAGAACAAGCTACCCTGGGGGCGTACCGGCGTACGGGACCTTTTTCTTCATATTTCTTCATCATATTTACATGGACAACCTTTTTAGTGCCGTCTATCAATACCTCATAATCCATGTCCTTTTTCTTCGCGTCACAAGGTACGGGCCCTTCCACTGCATCAGTAACTAATGAGCCATGGTTAGCAGAACAAGAACTCTGTCGCCCGGATCCAAATTCCTGTGAATGGCTTTCTTTTCATAATATCCCATATGGCGTTCACGTGCCTTTCCAGGCCTTGATGTGCAAGCCTGCATGTTTCTTCCAACCTGTCCCGCAACTCAACAACGTACGTGTATGTTGTCTAGAGAACTGATGTAATCTCTTTATTAGTCCACAACTCCTTGAGTATTGTAAGTGGACTGCTAACAGTTCTCCCATATAGCATCTCGAAAGGCGAGAACCCAAGACTCGTTTGCGGTACTTCGCGGTAAGCGAACAAAAGAGCCGGGAGATATCTATCCCAAACAGTATGTCTCTCCTGGCACATTTTTTATCATATTTTTGAGGGTGCCGTTGAACCGCTCTACAAGCCCATTACACATGGGATGGTAAGACGTCGCCAGTAACTGCCTTACTGACAAAAGGCGGTTAACCTCCTTCATTAGTTCCGATGTGAAATTCGAGCCCCGGTCACTCAAAATTTCCCTCGGGAACCCACAACGCGAAAACATTTCCACAAGACCCTCCGCCACTTGGATACTGTCAATAGTTCTCAGTGGAATAGCGTCAGGATAAAGAGTGGCCATGTCAACCATACTAAGCACATATCTATTGCCTTTGGCGGATACTGGAGAGATTGGCCCCACAATGTCAATCGCCACTCCCTGAAACGGAAGGTCGATGGCTCGCATCTTGCCCAGAGGTACAGGACCAACTCTTCCCTTCGGAACTGTGCGCTGGACCACATCACATGAGCGAACAAAGCGCTTAACGTCACTCTGAACACCCGGCCAAAAGAACACCTCGGTGATTCCAGACTGCGTTTTTTGAACACCCTGGTGTCCGGCCATAATGGCGTCATGTCCTAAGCGTAGCACGGTCTCTCGCATATCTCTCGGTAACACCAGCTATTGGACCCGCCTTCCTGAACTAAATGTGCATTCCCTGTGTAGAAGACCATTTACCAATTGATATTCGAAGGACGTGCGACTCTTTCTTTTCACTTTTTCCCCGACTCGTTAGAAGCAGGTCTTGAAGCTCGGGTCTTCTTTTTGCCTACTTGCAATTTCGCCCGGTGTTAGGCCTAGGCGCATCGTAACAGGAGTAGAGAGCGGACACTGCGTTGCTCGGGCTGTCACTTGAGCTCTTGTCTCCACTGCCGAGGAGAAACTGACTGCACCCGTCTGCGCTGCCGCGGGCCTTTCCTCCTTTGGATGTTCTTCAACATCGAGCATCCTCCACTCGGCATCTTGGTCTTCGACACTTCTTGCACCCGTAATGTTTCCCAAGATGAGATCGTAGATGGGTTGGTTTACGCATTTTGCCACTACCTGCCCAGTATAATATGGCGTGGACACTAGAATCCTGGCTTCAGGAAGGTACCTTACTGTGCTATCTACAAGAGTTACGACCGACGCTTCCCCTGTAAGATCCTCGTCCTTCACCAGGCTTCTCCTAACCAAGACTATGTTGGCTCCGCTGTCTCTAGGCAGCAATATAGGACGGTCCCCTATTTCCCCAACCACCACCGGCATTGCTGCTTTCGGCTTTTGTGTCCCACTCACTGCCTCATTTTCCAGCGGCGTTTGCGCTCCTTTCAGTTGTGGAACTTCGGGTGGTGTGACAAGTTCTACCTTAGAGTCGACAACGCATGCAGCTCGGTCCTGCGTTCTGCATCGGACTCATTAAGAGTATGACTCCTCCTCTTACTACCTTGACACACAGCCTGTGTTTTTTTTGGGGGGGCAGCGCTACTAGTTCGACAGTCAGCTGCACGGTGTCCCACCTTGCCGCAGAGAAAACACCTTACTGGCGCCTTAGATGCACTGTCAGATGCTCTTAGGTTTGCCGCATCTGTCTCTAGGGTCTTTTGGGCTCCTTTGCCTTAATCAAATTTCTTAACCCTTGAGCCTCGAAGAATTGGTCTGGAATGTCGGCGAACTCCTCCAACGAACACAACTTTCTTTCTTTCAGGAATAGCGCCAGTGTTCTGCTGCAACAAGCAAAAAATTGCACTGTGACCAACTTCTCACGCACGCCTTCAAAACTCTTTTCGGTGCTTGACATATCAAGCCACCTATCAAAATAGTTAGATAGCGTGTAATAAAACTGCTTACCGGTTTCTTAGTCCTCAGGTTTCGCGGTGCGAAATCTCTCACGAAAACCCTCTGCCGTAAGCCTGAATCTTTGGAGGAGTGCCTTTTTGACTTTCTCGTAGTCCATGGAATCAGCAGCAGGCATCCTTCCAAACACATTCAGCGCCTCTCCGTGCTCAATGCTCCGTGCTCCGTGCTAAACACGTGCTCAATGCCGTGGCCCATTCACTGTGCTCCAAGCCTTGCCCCAAAGCTATCCGCTCGAATCTTGGAGATATGCATCCAAATCATCTCTCTTGTCATCAAAAGGAGCCATCAGCTTTCTTGGACAAACTAGCCGGTCTAGGAGTTTTTTTACATGCTAAGGAACGCTGATCATTGTCCGTGATCTCCTCATATCCTCCCGCGACATGCGCCCGTTTCCACAAAATAAACTGCTTCTCCCTTTCTATCCTTCTTTTCTCCTGTTCTTCTGCCTCGCGAGCTCTTCTAGCCTCTCGCTCCTCTTCCTCGCGAGCTCTTTTCGACTTGCGCTCTTGTGCTTCACGAGCTCTTTTCTCTTCTCGCTCTGCTCCCTCGCGAGCGTCTGCGCGTCCTTGCGCTCTTTCTTCTCTGCCTCTTGTTCTCCTCCTCGATGCATCACCTCTTCCTCTGTTAACCCTAGCCTGAGCGCCAGTTCTAACGTTCTTGCCAAATCCATACTTTCTGCCGTCGAGAGACTGGAAAGATCCGAGACAAAGCAAAAAGAAAAAAAGAATAAAGAATCCTGGCACAGGCTCGCCACTTTGTCACAGATCTCTCCGGAGAACATTCGGACCGAAAGAATGGACTAGGCGACATGTGTACCCCCACAAACGCACATTTAATACACCCTACGTGTCAAACACACTAGAACACTAGAACTAACAAAATTAAGACAACACTATCAATGCTCACGACCCGGGCACACTGCTACTAGCGTCTACTACTAACGTTCTACTATTTGCGGTGGGCGTTCGTGCTCACGGTTGGTTCGATGCGGCTGCGGCGTTGTATGGATCCAGTAGCCGGCATCGAGGCGGCGTTCTACGTGCGTGGGCTGGCGTCGCTGGCGGCGTTCGACGCGCTTGGGCTACCGTCGGTGGTGGCGTCGCTGGCTGCGTCGCCCAGGCTCCCGGTCCAAGCGCCGGTGGAGGTGATGCCGGTGTTGTTGGCGTTGGGGGCACCACCCGGATGGGTTGCAACAACGCTGGAGACACACCTGGCTGTAGCAGGTTGTAGCGTCCTCCGTTGACTCCCCGGAACGGGCTCAGGTACGGCAGGAAGTCCAAGATGCGATGCCGTAGAACGCGAGCTCACCGGAGCAGTAGCCGGTTTCGCTCTCTTCCAGCCGATGTGTGCTTGACCCGCCGGAGCCTCCGCTTCTCTGCTCTTTCTCCCCGTGCCTCGCTCTCAATCGCCCTTTTATAGCCTTCGCATTAGTACACATAAGCATTGTCGTCGTCTTCCTCTTCTTCTCTTCTCCACCAATCATCTCTCTCTACCTCACCGAATGCTTCTCCACCAATAATCTCTCTCCACCTCACCGAATGCTCCTTCTTCTTTATTCTTCGGTTATATCACGTCGTCTTCTTCACACCTCTTTCCTTTAAAATTTAATTTAGGCTGCCTAATATGTCACACCTACTGACGCAAAAGGAGTTGATCCTGAAAGCCTTCAAAGAAAAACAACTAGCTTTAGGAATTTATGTTGACTTCTCAAAAGCATTCGATTGCATAAACCATGATATGCTCTTGAAAAAGCTGGAGATAAACGGCTTCCGTGGAACCACCCTCTCAATCTTGAAGTCATATTTGGCTAACGGTCAACAGTTTGTTCAGCTCGGCACATATCTCTCCGATATGAAGCCAATCTTATCTGGTGTGCCCCAGGGCAGCATCCTCGGGCCCTTTTTATTTAATACTTATGTCGACGATATTTTCTATTTAGATGACGTAGCCGAATTTGTTATTTATGCAGACGACATGACGTTACTATTTTCGGCCACTTCGCCCAATCAACTAATTAACAAGGCAAACAAAACACTCACATGTCTTGCAGAATACTCTAGATGAAACCAGTTAAACCAGTAAAACCAAATCTAACGAGTAAAACTAAGTAAAGTTAACTAGTAAAACCAGAGCTATTCTCTTTCGTCCAAAAATGAAATGTATTGATCACTGAAGTTATGCGCCATAATAATTCAACAATAGAAATTGTAAGCTCTATTAAAATACTTGGTGCCGTCTTCACGAAACAGATGTCATGGAATTCTCAAGTGCACAACAAGCATATTTTCTCTACCAAGGCTAAAACTCTGTTATACCATGCATAGTTCTACTCGCACTTAAAGTATTGTCACTTGGTCTGGGGAACAACCCTAAGTAATATGCATAAAATATATGGACTGCAGAAAAAAGGCTAAGAAATATTTCTGGCGTTTGTTATGACCCTCCGTCTCTACCGCTCTTTCAGAGACTTAACATAATGACCATATATGATATTTACAATTACCATATAGCTTTAGCCGATAAAAAGAAAATAAACAATATCGATTTTTTGAACGCGCTGGCTTCCTTACAGAGAAAAGTTTCGCATTGTCATGCCCGTAGCCAATACATATGAAATAAAGTGTTTTGTCGCACAAATTATGGACAACAGGTGATAGTGTGTCCCCTTTCAAACTTGTTGAATTCACTACATAAACATGGCCTTCAACTCCAGTGAGCATCGAAAGCTGTATCAGATTAGTTTTATCTGCGGCTTAACCTATTTCTTGATACGCTCTTGATATGTTCTAGTAGTCAATGTATTTGCTTGTTTTACTTTGCCGTTATTGCGATTCTTCGTTCTTTTCCTTTATTCAAAACCTGCATTTTGTAATCTGAAAAGTGGCAGTTGTATTGTTGCCTTTCCTTATTTTCTGAGTGCGAATGTAGGACATGTGTTCAAGGCTCTGAACTTTCACTTCGTCTGACTATTTGGCTGCTGGTAGAAAAAATAATCGCTCCTTTTTTTCTCTTTTAATTGCGGAAAATGTAACGCCGCTTCTTCCTTTTTTTCGTTTTTTGAGGAACGAAACTTTCTGCGCATGTTTCGTGCAAATGTCGTCATTTTTGTTTCTCTGTCTCTTGTGCTGACTATTCATGAATGTGTCATCAAGTGCACTTTTATTTTGCTGTACACGCTACATTGTTCTGCTGAGGGCTTTTTACCTCTGTTATTATTTATGGGGAGAGCCTCGACAAGGCGATTGTCTGGCTTTTTCTTCCTACCTCCCCCATCACAATGATGGAAAATAAAGGCGTTATTATCATTATTATTACCTCGCCATGTCTGCGCTCAGCCCACCTTGGCGCATGTATTATCGAACCAATCGAGTCAATGACCTCCGCCAGGAGAGTGACGATGCGCCGCACTTCGTCATGTCAGCGCTCAGCCCACCTTGGCGAATGTAGCCGCACTATCGAACCCATCGAGTCACTGACCTCCCGCGAGGAGAGTGACGATGCGCCGCACTTCGCCATGTCCGCGCTAAGCCCACCTTGGCGAATGTATCCGCACTATCGAACCCATCGTGTCACTGACCTTCCGCGATGAGGGTGACGATGCGCTGCACTTCGCCATGTCCGCGCTCAGCCCACCTTGGCGAATGTATTCGCACTATCGAACCCATCGAGTCACTGACCTTCCGCGAGGAGAGTGACGATGCGCCCCACATCGCCATGTCCGCGCTCAGCCCACCTTAGCGAATGTAGCCGCACTATCGAACGCATCGAGTCACTGACCTTCCGCGAGGTGAGTGACGAAGCGCCGCACATCGCCATGTCCGCGCTCAGCCCACCTTGGCGATGTATCCGCACTATCGAACCCATCGAGCAACTGACCTTCAGCGAGGAGAATGACAATCCTCCGCACTTCGCCATGTCGGCACTTTGCCCACCTTCTTCAGGTGGGCGCCCCCACGCCAACGACACCGGCTTCACCTCCACGGGCGCTTGGACCTGGAGGTTGTACGACGCAGCCAGCGACGCCAGCCCAAGCGCGTCGAACGCCGCCAGCAACGCCAGCCCAAGCACGGCGAACGCCGCCTCGATGCCGGCTACTGGATCCATACAACGCCGCAGCCGCATCGAACCAACCGTGAGCACGAACGCCCACCGCAAATAGTAGAACGTTAGTAGTAGACGCTAGTAGCAGTGTGCCCGGGTCGTGAGCCTTGATAGTGTTGTCTTAATTTTGTTAGTTCTAGTGTTCTAGTGTTCTAGTGTGTTTGACACGTAGGGTGTATTAAATGTGCGTTTGTGGGGGTACACATGTCGCCTAGTCCATTCTTTCGGTCCGAATGTTCTCCGGAGAGATCTGTGACAAAGTGGCGAGCCTGTGCCAGGATTCTTTATTCTTTTTTTCTTTTTGCTTAGTCTCAGATCTTTCCAGTCTCTCGACGGCAGAAAATTTGGATTTGGCAAGAACGTTAGAACTGGCGCTCAGGCTAGGGTTAACAGAGGAAGAGGTGATGCATCGAGGAGGAGAACAAGAGGCAGAGAAGAAAGAGCGCAAGGACGCGCAGACGCTCGCGAGGGAGCAGAGCGAGAAGAGAAAAGAACTCGTGAAGCACAAAAGCGCAAGGCGAAAAGAGCTCGCGAGGAAGAGGAGCGAGAGGCTAGAAGAGCTCGCGAGGCAGAAGAACAGGAGTAAAGAAGGATAGAAAGGGAGAAGCAGTTTATTTTGTGGAAACAGGCGCATGTCGCGGGAGGATATGAGGAGATCACGGACAATGATCAGCGTTCCTTAGCATGTACAAAAACTCCTAGACCGGCTAGTTTGTCCAAGAAAGCTGATGGCTCCTTTTGATGACAAGAGAGATGATTTGGATGCATATCTCCAAGATTCGAGCGGATAGCTTTGGGGCAAGGCTTGGAGCACAGTGAATGGGCCACGGCATTGAGCACGTGTTTAGCACGGAGCACGGAGCATTGAGCACGGAGAGGCGCTGAATGTGTTTGGAAGGATGCCTGCTGCTGATTCCATGGACTACGAGAAAGTCAAAAAGGCACTCCTCCAAAGATTCAGGCTTACGGCAGAGGGTTTTCGTGAGAGATTTCGCACCGCGAAACCTGAGGACTAAGAAACCGGTAAGCAGTTTTATTACACGCTATCTAACTATTTTGATAGGTGGCTTGATATGTCAAGCACCGAAAAGAGTTTTGAAGGCGTGCGTGAGAAGTTGGTCACAGTGCAATTTTTTGCTTGTTGCAGCAGAACACTGGCGCTATTCCTGAAAGAAAGAAAGTTGTGTTCGTTGGAGGAGTTCGCCGACATTCCAGACCAATTCTTCGAGGCTCAAGGGTTAAGAAATTTGATTAAGGCAAAGGAGCCCAAAAGACCCTAGAGACAGATGCGGCAAACCTAAGAGCATCTGACAGTGCATCTAAGGCGCCAGTAAGGTGTTTTCTCTGCGGCAAGGTGGGACACCGTGCAGCTGACTGTCGAACTAGTAGCGCTGCCCCCCCAAAAAAAACACAGGCTGTGTGTCAAGGTAGTAAGAGGAGGAGTCATACTCTTAATGAGTCCGATGCAGAACGCAGGACCGAGCTGCATGCGTTGTCGACTCTAAGGTAGAACTTGTCACACCACCCGAAGTTCCACAACTGAAAGGAGCGCAAACGCCGCTGGAAAATGAGGCAGTGAGTGGGACACAAAAGCCGAAAGCAGCAATGCCGGTGGTGGTTGGGGAAATAGGGGACCGTCCTATATTGCTGCCTAGAGACAGCGGAGCCAACATAGTCTTGGTTAGGAGAAGCCTGGTGAAGGACGAGGATCTTACAGGGGAAGCGTCGGTCGTAACTCTTGTAGATAGCACAGTAAGGTACCTTCCTGAAGCCAGGATTCTAGTGTCCACGCCATATTATACTGGGCAGGTAGTGGCAAAATGCGTAAACCAACCCATCTACGATCTCATCTTGGGAAACATTACGGGTGCAAGAAGTGTCGAAGACCAAGATGCCGAGTGGAGGATGCTCGATGTTGAAGAACATCCAAAGGAGGAAAGGCCCGCGGCAGCGCAGACGGGTGCAGTCAGTTTCTCCTCGGCAGTGGAGACAAGAGCTCAAGTGACAGCCCGAGCAACGCAGTGTCCGCTCTCTACTCCTGTTACGATGCGCCTAGGCCTAACACCGGGCGAAATTGCAAGTAGGCAAAAAGAAGACCCGAGCTTCAAGACCTGCTTCTAACGAGTCGGGGAAAAAGTGAAAAGAAAGAGTCGCACGTCCTTCGAATATCAATTGGTAAATGGTCTTCTACACAGGGAATGCACATTTAGTTCAGGAAGGCGGGTCCAATAGCTGGTGTTACCGAGAGATATGCGAGAGACCGTGCTACGCTTAGGACATGACGCCATTATGGCCGGACACCAGGGTGTTCAAAAAACGCAGTCTGGAATCACCGAGGTGTTCTTTTGGCCGGGTGTTCAGAGTGACGTTAAGCGCTTTGTTCGCTCATGTGATGTGGTCCAGCGCACAGTTCCGAAGGGAAGAGTTGGTCCTGTACCTCTGGGCAAGATGCGAGCCATCGACCTTCCGTTTCAGGGAGTGGCGATTGACATTGTGGGGCCAATCTCTCCAGTATCCGCCAAAGGCAATAGATATGTGCTTAGTATGGTTGACATGGCCACTCTTTATCCTGACGCTATTCCACTGAGAACTATTGACAGTATCCAAGTGGCGGAGGGTCTTGTGGAAATGTTTTCGCGTTGTGGGTTCCCGAGGGAAATTTTGAGTGACCGGGGCTCGAATTTCACATCGGAACTAATGAAGGAGGTTAACCGCCTTTTGTCAGTAAGGCAGTTACTGGCGACGTCTTACCATCCCATGTGTAATGGGCTTGTAGAGCGGTTCAACGGCACCCTCAAAAATATGATAAAAAATGTGCCAGGAGAGACATACTGTTTGGGATAGATATCTCCCGGCTCTTTTGTTCGCTTACCGCGAAGTACCGCAAACGAGTCTTGGGTTCTCGCCTTTCGAGATGCTATATGGGAGAACTGTTAGCAGTCCACTTACAATACTCAAGGAGTTGTGGACTAATAAAGAGATTACATCAGTTCTCTAGACAACATACACGTACGTTGTTGAGTTGCGGGACAGGTTGGAAGAAACATGCAGGCTTGCACATCAAGGCCTGGAAAGGCACGTGAACGCCATATGGGATATTATGAAAAGAAAGCCATTCACAGGAATCTGGATCCGGGCGACAGAGTTCTTGTTCTGCTAACCATGGCTCATTAGTTACTGATGCAGTGGAAGGGCCCGTACCTTGTGACGCGAAGAAAAAGGACATGGATTATGAGGTATTGATAGACGGCACTAAAAAGGTTGTCCATGTAAATATGATGAAGAAATATGAAGAAAAAGGTCCCGTACGCCGGTACGCCCCCAGGGTAGCTTGTTCTGTAGTGGCCGAGGGAACAGGCGATGTTGCCAAAGTGCCCACGTGCAGTGGGAAGAAAAATGCCGGAGGGGATGAGATACAAATGAATCCCAACGTAAATTAAGACAGACGATTACAGCTCTTCTCCAAATCAAGGAGGAGACGTTTTCGGATGGGCCACGCAAAACGGAGGTCATTGTTACAAATTAGACTTGGATACAGATAGAGCTAACTGAACAGATCTAGTATATCTGGGATGTGTCTTGTTGGTGTGCTAATGTATCTGGGATTTATCTTGTTGTTGTTGCTGCTGTTGTTGGTGTTATGTGATTATACAAGGGAGTGTGTTGTGGACACGAACATGTTTATTAAGGACTCTGTGCGGACAGCTGCTGTGGTGGGTTCTGAAAACGCAATATGGTGTGCTATGTTAATGGTGTGCGTTTGATGTGTGCTGGACCTGTGCGGTGTGTTGTGTGCTGTGTCCAGAATCGCCGCAGAAGATAGTCGGTTGGCTGGATGGCTTGAAGATGAGGACGACGTGAGCAGTTTTTCAAGGAAAAACTCTTGAGAGGGGGGCCCTTGTCATATATATTAAGGAGTCTAAATTAAATTTTAAAGGAAAGAGTTGTGAAGAAGACGACTTGGAATAACCGAAGAATAAAGAAGAGGAAGAAGCATTCGGTGAGGTGGAGAGAGATAATTGGTGGAGAAGCATTCAGTGAGGTGCAGAGAGACGATTGGTGGAGAAGAGAAGAAGAAGACGACGACAAGGATTACGTGCACTAATGCGAAGGCTATAAAAGGGCGACTGAGAGCGAGGCACGGGGGGAAACAGAAGAGAAGCGGAGGCTTCGGCGGATCAGGGACACATCGGCTGGAAGAAAGCGTCGCCGGCTACTGCACCGGTGAGCTGTGTTCTACTGCATCGCATCGTGGACCTCCTGCCGTGTCTGCGCCCGCTCCGGGAAGTCAACGGAGGACGCTACCACATGCTACGACCAGGGGTGTCTCCAGCGCTGTTGCCACCCATTCGGGTGGTGCCCCCATGCCAACGACACCGGCATCACCTCCACGGGCGCTTGGACCGGGAGCCTGTACGACGCAGCCAGCGACGCCGCCAGCTACGCCAGCCCCCGCGCGTCGAACGCCGCCTCGATGCCGGCTACTGGATCCATACAACGCCGCAGCCGCATCGAACCAATCGTGAGCACGAACGCCGACCGCTTATAGTAGAACGCTAGTAGTAGACGCTGGTAGCAGTGTGCCCTGGTCGTTTGTATCTGTAGTGTTTGTGTTTTGTGTTAGTTTTGTGTTCTAGTGTGTTTGTCAGGTAGGGTGTATTAAATGTGCGTTTGTATGGGTACACCTGTCGCCTAGTCCATTCTTTCGGTCCGAGCTGTTATTCGGGGAGATCCGTGACAGTAGGGCAAGTTATGTTGATCGATGTTTCCGGATGCCAAATTGTGCCGAGTTCTGTACACCATGCTTATTGCTAAAACTTAGCATTCAATTTAACATTATCCTTTACAGTCCTTTAAAAAAATTGGCAGCACTTATATGGGTCTGTAGTTTGTTATGTAGTTTTCGTTTCTTTTTTGTGCAATGCTGTCACTTTAGCTAGCTGCATTCGCTTTTGAAATTTCCCTGTGACAAGCAGAGGTTGAAAATGTGGCTAAGACATGCTCATATAAAGTCCAGCACATACTTTACTGGCTTGATTTTTAGACCTTCAGCATCGGCGCTAGCCCCATTGTTGAATCCTACAAAGATTTATACTTCAGGGCCAGTCACTGTGGGGACCTGCCCTGCAGCCCCCTCAGTTTGCTTTCACGCGAGGCACCGTGCAGCGGCAGTCTCACCTCTAGGCTGAGCGCATTCCCTTGTCAGTTACATTAAGTGGCAAGAGAGGGCGCCAGCATCGCTGCGCGGGAGACTGCGAAAGCCGGCGCGTGGGAGAGGGGGCATGGGGGGCTTCGGCTGGGATCGTCGGCGCGGGCGGACGTGTCGCTCGCGGCTCCGCTCTTCGCCGGCGGGGCGAGGAAGCGACGGGGAGACAGGCTCTCCTACTCGTCCCGTCCGGCCTTCGGAGCATCCCTTGCCTTAGGGTGGGCGAACATTCGCTCGGAACCTTGCTCGTGAGTCGGACGACCTCGATTCATTAGCGTACCTTGTTGCTAGCTGGCGTTATTGTTTCTGTAGCATTAAATGACTGTTTGTGTCAGCCAATGTGTCGTTCCTTGTTCCCTCAGAGCAAGGCCCGCCGTGGTCGGCGAGAGCTCGGTAGCGTACGCGATCACGGGGTGGGGTCCGGGCGACTTTGAACCGTGTCAGCCGCGATTGAGTGGTGAGAACGTACTTATCTCCCCAATTCAACCCCACATCACAGAACTCAAAAAATTGATTTATCATTCGCTGCCTGTGTATAATTGACAGTAATTATCGCTATTGGGTAAATTTGACTTCACAAAATAATCATTAAACGTATTAGGTAAAGAGGTCCAAGTTACATCCTCATTTTTCCATTTAATTTTTATCGGCTCACTCTGGCTGGAACCAGGATTTATCATGAGGCTGAGTTTTTTCCTCGTCAGGTCAGTTCTGTTTCCACAAGAAGACAATTGATCATAGAAGTATCGTTGTCTGGCACGTCTAATTTCTTTTGTGAGTTTGTTTCGGAAAGACTTGTATGACTTCAGAATTTCAAGGTCATGTGTCTTCAATAATTGTTTGTAGAAGTTATCTTTAGCGTTTATCCTACGGAATAACTCAGGCGTAATCCAAGGTTTCCGATTTTTTTCGGCTTCGAAGAACCTTGTACGGGAAACACTTTGTGTAAACTTCAAAAAATTGATCTATAAACAAGTTGTAAGCAGAATCTGCGTTCGTTTCCTAAAAAACTTTTTCCCAACTTGTACCGTGCACGTTTCCGAGAATGTGGTTAAAGTGGTCTCTGATATCTCCAGAAACAATCCAGGTTCCGGTGTCTGTCCGGTGTGTTTCTTAACAAGACACAGATATATGCCATAATGATCGTTCATATCGGTGCATATTACCCCTGCTTGATACCCAGGCCGGTGCATATTTGTTATGAACATTTCAATTAAAGAAGTCAATGAATGGGTTACTCGCGTAGGATCCATTACAACGTTCTCACATCCAAACTGTTCAGTTACCTGCTGTAATTTTTTTTCTGGAGTATCAGAAAGCATATTTAAGTTAAAGTCACCACCTAAAAGAACACTGAGCTCTATTTGCGATGAAAAACCTAGAAAAAACTCAAGAAAACTTAAAATTTGTTACAGTTTTATCAAGAGGGCGATAAAAAACTGCTATAAGTTGCCTATTCATTATCAGACACAAAACCTCGCAGTTCTCGTGAGTGCATGTAAAGTCGGGCAGCATTTCACCAGCAAGAGGTTTCTTAACCATTGATGAAACGCCTCCTCCATGACCTGAAGTTCGATTTAGGAAGTAGTTCTTGTACGTTGGCAAGCTTAACCTATCAGCATTTTCAGTATACTAAGTCTCCGTTAACATTATAATTTCAAACATAATGTCAAAGTGACTGAAGAGTATCTTAAGTTGGGCACACTTATTTTTGCTGACTCCGTGTTTAAGTGAAAAAGTTTTAAGGACTTCTTGCAATCTACTGCGCAAATAACTTTGAATTCAGATGGAAGAATACAATCCCCGCTGCCCATGTTCAAGAATAGAGAGGATAAAACAGGATCTTTCACACACGGACAAACACAAAAACTAGAAAGCATTATCCAGGTCAGTTTCGGTGCATTCCAGCAAAGCATTCCCCCACCCCTCTTTATCACGTATAGTTTTTCATTTCTGTGCCATACGTACATGTAGACTTTTTCACGAACCCATGTTTTTGTTTTAGCCAACCGCGGCGGCTGCGTTTTTTATGGAGGAAAAACGCTAAGGCGCCCGTGTGCTGTGCGATGTCAGTACACGTTAAAGATCCCCAGGTGGTCGAAATTATTCCGGAGCCCTCCACTACGGCACATCTTCTTCCTTTCTTCTTTCACTCCCTCCTGTATCCCTTCCCTAACGGCGCGGTTCAGGTGTCCAACGATATATGAGACAGATACTGCGCCATTTCCTTTCCCCAAAAACCTATTATTATTATTATTGTTATTATTATTATTATTATTATTATTGTTTTAGTCAGCAGTGTCCGTTTTTTTGGTCAAGTTTTTGACAATATAACATTTGCTTTTCAAATCTTTCAACTCAGCCCTCTATTGAAAGAACGATTCTCTTACAACGTGCCTTGCGAAGTGAACTATCACAACCGGAATTTTATGTTTCTCTGCAGGCAACCTGTGTGCAGAGACAACGTCAGCAGCGGTGACAGCTGGAAGGTTTAGCGCAGCAGCTACATCGTTGACTTTGGACAGGATAGTTTCATTTTCAAACACACGAAAGCCGTGGAAATCCAGATAGAGCTTCCGGCTTTAACACTCAAGTGCATCAATCTCGTGCTTTATCGCATCCGTATTAGTCACAAGCTCGCTCTTCAATTCAATCTATCCGTTTTATAAGATCAGTTGTCTTTTGATTGTGCTTGCGCACGTTTCTCAGGATTTCATCGTACATATCAGACATTAGTGGAACGGGCTGCTGGATGCTTTCAACTTTGCCTTTGAGTATGATTACCGAGAGTGCCCAGTTTTCGTTGATGCCGACCAGCATGTCAGCAATGCCAGCATTCTGAAACTTCAGCTTGCTACTCTGATTACCTCTTGATTTTGGTGTCCGGCAAGTTGGGCAGCGCCAGGCGTTCCTCCATGCATTCCCTTTGCTTTTGAACGTAGACTCAGCTACCCCAGAGCAAGTACAAAATGATAGAAATAACCACATACAGTACAGGACACCCCTAGACTTAAGCATTCCTCGTTGCAGGTCAACATACGACATCGTCAGGAGGTGGTATTTCCGTAATTATTGCCTAATGCATACATATTGCAAAAATGGTGGCGGCAGCGTGAAACAAGGAAGTATTTGAAAGCAAACAGGTTCACACCACTAACCTGCGAGAAGCAGCAGATTTTAACATGAGGCAAGACGTTGTCCCTGCTGCCAAATCAGCCGGCGACGATCCATTGCTCTTCTTATAGCACAGGTGGTCTGTGACATGGGCTTTGCTGATTACACTGGCAAATCTTGACACGTGGACGTCACGAAAGACCCTGCGTAGCTGCAACAGTAGAGCTCTTCCACAGTGAAGTGCGGCGTGTCGTCACTATCCTCGCGGAAGGTCAGTGACTCGACGGGTTCGATAGCGCTGATACATTCGCCAAGGTGGGCGGACCGCTGACATGACGAAGTGCGGCGTATAGTCACTCTCCTCGCGGAACGTCGGTGACTCGACGAGTTCGATAGCGCCGATACAATCGCCAACGTGGGCTAACCGCGGATATGACGAAGTGCGGTGTATCGTCACTCCTCGCGGAAGGCCATTGACTTGACAGGTTCGATAGTGCCGATACATTCGGCAAGGTGGGCAGAGCGCGGCCATAGCGAAGTGCGGTTTATCGTCACTCCTCGCGGAAGGCCAGTGACTCGATGGGTTCGATAGCGCCGCTAAATTCGCCAAGGTGGGCTGACCGCGGACATGAAGAAGTGCGGCGTATGTACTCCGTTTCATACATAGCTGTCTACACAGCCAAAGGTACGAAAGTAGTCCGTCAAAAAAAAACTAACAAAATGTGTCACTCCGCCTCGCGTCGTGGCTGAGTGGTACGAAGCGCTGGCATGTTTGTTCATTTTGTGAGGGGGCCCAGGTTCGATCCTCAGCGTAGGTTTGTTCGTTTTTTATCATTTTTCGGCGAATCTCTACATAGAAAGTCTAAATGCGAGCCATATATAAGTGGCCTTTTTTGTTATCAAAATGAAATGACTTCTTTAATAAGAAGCGTGCTGTTAACTTTTTCCGCAGGGAAACGAAAGTGAAGTGAGAGTTGGCAACGGACGTGCTGAGAGGCGCTGTTTTTCGGTGTTCACAGATTTTTTCGCATGCTGCACACAATGAATCATTAATTGTGGGGTGATAGAATTCAGTGTGGCTTCAATTATTTTACTCCGCCAGAAAGACCTTCTTTCTTAAACCTCACAACAGTCCGAGGGCTCACTCCGGTCATCTCGCCCACAATTGCGAGAACGTCACGCACAGTCTTCTCGGGGTGGAGCTTCCTTATGCTTGCGTAGACATTAACTATCACCGCCTTGCAGTCTTTAGAAAACTTTGGAGACTTCACCTTGGAAAAGAGGCGAACAGGAGATGTTTTCGAAGTCGAAGCGGGGGAAGAAAACAAGCGAGCAGGTGACAGCGACGCCATTTTCACAAACAGACCTGCCGGCTCAGCTGCGAAAACCTGATACAGCCGGCGCCTGAGAAAACGAAAAATCTGCGTCACTCGGTTCTGGAAAACATAAAAGAAAAATCAATCTATTTGCAAAATAAAACACTTTCATCGGTCTACTATAATATCAACTACTGTTCACTTTGCTTGTCAATTCATTTCTATTTTTATTTTTGACGCACTATATTATGATGCGGACGAGGATCGCAAACAGGCACCGTAGCCTTGGCTGCGTAAAGAGCTAAGTATGAAACGGAGTACAGTCACTCTCCTCGCGGAAGGTCAGTGACTCGAAGGGTTTGATAGCGCCTATATATTCACCACGGTGGGCTGAGCGCGGACATAGCGAAGTGCGGTGTATCATCACTTCTCGCGGAAGGCCAGTGACTCAATGGACTCGATAGCGCCGATACATTCGCCAAGATGGGGTGAGCGCGGCCATGGCGAAGTGTGGCGTATAGTCACTCTCTTCGCGGAAGTGCTGTTACTCGATGGATTCGATGGTGCCGATACATTCGCCAAGGTGGGCTGAGCGCGGACATGGCGAAGTGCGGCGTATAGTCACTCTCCTCGCGGAAGATCAGTGACTCAATGGGCACGATAGTGCGGATACACCGCCAAGGTGGGCTGAGTGCGGACATGACAATGTGCGGTGTATCGTCACTAATCGCGGAAGGCCACTTACTCGATGGATTCGATAGCGCCGATACATTCGCCAAGGGGGGTTGAGCGCTGACATGGCGAAGAGCGGAGTATCGTCACGTCTGACGGAAGGGCAGTTGCTTGATGGATTCGATAGTGCCGATACATTCGCCAAGGTGGGTTGAGCGCGAAAATAATGATGTGCGGCGTAGCGTCACTCTCCTCGCGGATGGTCAGTGACTCGACGGGTTCGACAGTGCGGATACACCGCCAAGGTGGGCTGAGCGCGAACATGGCGAAGTGCGGTGCATCGTCACTCCTCGGGGAAGGTCAGTTACTCGACGGGTTCGATAGTGCGGTTACACCGACAAGGTGGGCTGAGCGCAGAAATGCTGAAGTGGAGCGTATCGTCACTTTCCTCGCGGAAGGTCAGTGACTCGACGGATTCGATAGTGCGGATACACCGCAAAGGTGGGCTTAGCGCGGACATGGCGAAGTGCGGTGTATCGTCACTCCTGGCGGAAGGTTAGTGACTCGACGGGTTTGATTGTGCGGATGCACTGCCAAGGTGGGCTGAGCGCGGACATGGCGAAGTGCGGTGCATCGTCACTCCTCGTGGGAGGTCACTCACTCGACGGTTTCGACAGTGCGGATACACCGCCAAGGTGGGCTGAGCGCAGAAATGGTGAAGTGCGGCATATCGTCACTCCTCGCTGAAGGTCAGTTACTGATCGATTCGATAGCGCCGATACATTCGCCAAGGCTGGCTGAGCACGCACATGGCGAAGTGCGGCGTATCGTCACTCCTCGCGGAAGGTCAGTGACTCGACTGGTTCGATAATGCGGATACACCGCAAAGGTGGGCTTAGCGCGGACATGGCGAAGTGTGGTGTATCGTCACTCCTGGCGGAAGGTTAGTGACTCGACGGGTTTGATTGTGCGGATGCACTGCCAAGGTGGGCTTAGCGCGGACATGGCGAAGTTCGGTGCATCGTCACTCCTCCTGGGAGGTCACTCACTCGACGGTTTCGACAGTGCGGATACACCGCCAAGGTGGGCTAAGCGCAGAAATGGTGAAGTGCGGCATTTCGTCACTCCTCGCTGAAGGTCAGTTACTGATCGATTCGATAGCGCCGATACATTCGCCAAGGCTGGCTGAGCACGGACATGGCGAAGTGCGGCGTATCGTCACTCCTCGCGGAAGGCCAGTTACTGGAAGGATTCGATAACGCCGATACATTCGCCAAGGAGGGCTGAGCGCGGACATGGCGAAGTGCGGTGTATCGTCACTCTCCTCGCGGAAGGTAAGCGACTCGACGGGTTCAATAGTGCGGATACATTCGCCAAGGTGGGTGAGCGCGGACATGGCAAAGTGCGGTGTATCGTCACTCTCCTCGCAGAAGGTCAGTGACTCGATTGGTTCGATTGTGCGGATACATTCGCCAAGGTGGGCTGAGCGCGGACATGGCGATGTGCGGCGAATTGTCACTCTCCTCGCGGAAGGTCAGTGACTCGATGGGTTCGATTGTGCGTATTCACCAAGGTGGGCTGAGCGCGGACTTGACGAAGCTGGGCGCGTCGTCACTCACCTCGCGGAAGGTTTGTGACTCGATGGGTTAGATAGTGCGGATATATTCGCCAAGGTGGGCTGAGCGCGGACTTGAAGAAGTGCGGCGCATCGTCACTCTTCTGGCGGAAGGCCAGTGACTCGATGGGTTCGATAATACATACGCCAAAGTGGGCTGAGCGCAGACATGGCGAGGTAATAATAATGATAATAACTCCTTTATTTTCCATCATTGTGATTGGTGAGGTAGGAAGAAAAAGCCGGACAATCGTTTTGACGAGGCTCCCTCCTTAAATGATAAAAAAGATAAAAAAGGCCTTGGCAGAACAGTTTAGCGTGTACAGCAAAATAAAAGTGCACTTGACGAAACATTCATGAATAGTCAGCACTAGAGACACAGAAACAAAAATGACGACATTTGGACGAAACATGCGCAGAAAACTTCTTTTGTCAAAAAAAGAAAAAAAGAGAAAGAAGCGACGTTACATTTTCCGCAATTAAATTTGAAAAAAAGGAGGGATTATTGTTTCCACTAGCAGCAAAATAGTGAGACAAAGTGGAAGTTCAGAGCCTTGAACAAATGTCCTACATTCGCACTCAGAAAATAAAGGCAACAATACAACTGCCACTTTTCAGATTACAACATGCAGTCTTAAATTAAAGGAAAAGAACGAAAAATCACAATAACGGCAAAGTAAAACAAACAAATACATTGACTACTAGAACATATCAAGAGCGTATCAAGAAATAGGTTCAGCAGCAGATAAAACTAATCTGATAACAGCTTTCAGTGCTCGCTGGAGTTGAAGGCCATGTTTATGTAGTGAATTCAACAAGTTTGGAAGGGGATACCCTGTCAACTGTTTTCCATAATTTCTGCGACATAACACTTTATTCCATATGTGCTGGCTACGGGTATGATAATGCGCAAATTTTCTCTGTAAGGAAGCCAGCTCGTTCAAAAAATCTACATTGTTTCTTATTTTCTTCCTATAGAGTAAACGTATGTGGCAAGTGTGCACATCATATATGGTCATTATGTTAAGTCTCTGAAAGAGCGGTGGAGACGGATGGTCATAACGAACGTTAGAAATATTTCTGAGCTTTTTTTCTGCAGTCCATATATTTTAGGCATATTACTTCGGGTTGTTCCCCAGACCAAGTGACAATATTTTAAATGCGAGTAGAACTATTCATGGCATAACAGAGTTTTAACCTTGGTAGATAAAATATGCTTGTTGTGTACTTGAGCATTCAATGACATCTGTTTCGTGAAGACGGCACCAAGTATTTTAATAGAGCTTACAATTTCTATTGTTGAATTATTATGGCGCATAACTTCAGTGATCAATACATTTCTATTTTTGGACGGAAGAGAATAGCTCCGGTTTTACTAGTTAACTTTACTTAGTTTTACTAGTTAGATTAGTTTTTACTAGTTTAACTAGTTTCATCTAGAGCATTCTTAAAGGCTTATGAGTGCCTTGTTTGCCTGGTTAATTAGTTGATTGGGCGAAGTGGCCGAAATTAGTGGCGTCCCGTCGTCTGCATAAATAACTAATTCGGCTACGTCATCTATATAGACCATATCATTGACATATGTATTAAATAAAAGGGCCCGAGGATGCTGCCCTTGGGCACACCAGATAAGATTGGCTTCATATCAGAGAGATATGTGCCGAGCTGAACAAACTGTTGACGGTTAGCCAAATATGACTTTAAGAGTGAGTGGGGTGTTCCACGGAAGCCGAATATCTCCAGCTTTTTCAGGAGTATATCATGGTTTGTGCAATCGAATGCTTTTGAGAAGTCAACATAAATTCCTAACGCTAGTTTTTTTTCTTCGAAGGCTTTCAGGATGAACTCTTTTTGCATCAGCAGGGCAAGTTATGTTGATCTATGTTTCCGGATGCCAAATTGGGCTAAGTTCTGTATACCATGCTTATTGCTAAAACAGCATTCTATTTATTATTTTTTTACAGTCCTTTAAAAAAATTGGCAGCGCTTTTATGGGTCGGTAGTTTGTTATGTCGTTTTCGTTTCTTCTTTTGTGCAACGCTGTCACTTTAGCTGGCTGCATTCGCTTTGGAAATTTTCCTGTGACAAGCAGAGAATGAAAACGTGGCTAAGACATGCTGATATTAAGTCGAGCACATACTTTACTGGCTTGATTTTTAGACTATCAGCATCGGCGCTAGCCCTATTGTTGAATCCTACAAAGATTTAAGTTACTTCAGCGCCAGTCAGAGGACTCGCGAAAGGAATTTATCATTCGGTGCCTCTGTATAATTTAATTAGTTAACGCTATTAGGTAAACTTGACTTTACAAAATAATCATTAAACGTATTAGGTGAAGAGGTCCAAGTTAGCTCCTCATTTTTCCATTTAATTTTTATCGGTTGACTATGGCTGGAACCAGGATTTATCATCTGGCTGAGTTTTTTCCACTTCAGGTCAGTTCTGTTTCCACAAGAAGAGAATTAATCATAGAAGTATCGTTCTCCCACACGTCTAATTTTTTTGTGAGTTTGTTTCGAAAAGACATGTATGATTGCTATTAATGCGAAAGCACTTCTTGTCTCATGAGTGGTGTGTACAGGACCTGTCGACTGAGCGTGTCGGCAGGAAAATCATCACTCGAAAAAACGAATTCTCCTGCATTGCGTTTCGAACCCAGGCCCCCTGCGCGCCAGGCGGCACGCAACGCATACGCTACGAAGGTATTTTTTCAGCATGGTATTCACTATACGAGGTTGTGTACGTAGTGATGGGCCTGTATACAGATTATTTACAAATACCTCAGCTAGTGGCTGCACTGCACCAGCTTGGCAGAAGGCAACACGACTAAAAGGGTGGCAACGATATGCGCCATAACAGCGAAAACCAGTTCGGTTGAAAGTCTCTTTCATCATAAATGTCCCATAGGTGGAGCATTATTCGGCTAAAATGGCTTTTGGATGATACAAGAAGTTCAGCATTGCGTTCCAGCTTGCGCTTTTTACAGAGGCTATGAAGTCCAATGAAAAAAAAAAAACATGACATAGGGTTAGTAATCAGGCTGAGTGGCCACAAGGTAAAGTACACTGTAGGAATTTAAAACAAACTCATTCTTTAGCGTCTTTTACAGCACATCCCAAAACAAAATCGCATCTTTGCAGCTCATAAAACTATGTTAAATGTCTTCAATTGCATTGCACAGAGGACAACTAAAAGGCAGTACAAAAATGTTCTTCCTCTAGAGTCACGTTTTAATAGGGACAACTTCGGTGTGTAATATATATAAAAATGTTTTTGTGCAAGGAGGAAGCGGCATCGTGCGCACGCGCTTTAACACACCATCTCCAATGAGTCCAAAGTACACCGAACGATACAATGGCGGCGGAAAGAGGAATGGGCCACGAATCGTCGTTGGTTCAAGCGTGTTCAAGGGGCACGAAGTGACCGCGTTGTGGTGTGTACGACGGTGAAGTGTGTTGGGGATGTGTACTGTTGTTTCAGTTTCTTCGCTGTCACAATTAAGGAACTTCTTAAAAACCCATATGTCGGTTATTTTCTCTGTTTTCTTTTTCTTGTTTGCTTTTCATATTAAGGTTTATCATTGTTTGCTTGCTTGTCACACCTGTTTTTCATATGTCATTCACCGACTGCCGAGTACTGCCCGACAAGCCTTTATGGCTTGGGCAGACTTGTCCTAAGAATTGTAAATGTGCTGTCTGAAAATAAAGGTGTTTATTATTATTAATATTATTATTATTAGACAACGATGACTTTCAAAAAGTTGGTGACGTCATCCAAGGGTCTAGTGAAAAGAGGCACGTCACAACGATGACTTGCCAAAAAAGTTGCTGACGTTCAAACGCAAATACTTTGGCACATCTACAATGCAGCAGTCGCAGTGCTCGCCAATTTCAATTCTCTACGTATGAAAATAAGATTGAAAACTAAACATTTTGACAGATTTGCCTTTCTGGTTGGGTTTGAAGACTTATAATAAACTGCACATCTCGAACCAAAAATTTTTAATTTTAACCGAATGTTTCGAAACCAACTCGGTTCCTTCATCAGGGGTGGCTGAGGGCAGTAGCTAGTGTCTTTTAAGTATGGAGGGGAGGTGGGGGGGGGGGGGTCAGAGGAACGACAGCTGTGACGCGAAAGGCGCGAGGGAGAGGGAGGGGTTGGGTTAATAATAAAATAAGATACATGGTAAAGTACAACGAAAACAAAAATAGACACGCCCTACAATTCACAGTCATAAAATAAGAATGCATCAAGATGAAAACATTTTAAACACAAAGCAACACTTGGTTCACAACCGTCGTTCACGACAAAAAATACGAATAGATTCAATAACTGGATAGAATCCAGCTGCATGCACCTTATTTAGTATTTTCGGTTGAGTGTAGCATAACAATTTAGTGTATGAATTCGTATGATGTACTGAAACAATATATATTTCTTTTATTTTCTTTCATTTTTTGTTAATTCTGCAAAGTTTACAATAATACTGGCATTATATATGAAGAAATATTTATAAAATAATTATAAGCTACGATTATCTTGTAATCCAAGAAGAAGGACGTGCGAGGACATTCCACTTCAAAGAAAGCTCTTTGTTTGGGTAGCAGACGGACTTACCCGCAACACACCGTAATGCTCTTTTCAATAAGTGCAATTTGGATAAGTTGGTTACCCCTGTGGTGCACCAGACTAAGCCGGAGTACTGTAAAAGCGGCAGCACGAGCACGTTATATTATATAGTTTTATTTTAGAAGGCAGAAAATATCTTGTTCTGGCGATGGCACCAATTGCTGATCCAACTTTTGAATCTAGGTAGTCTATGTGGTCGTTCCATGTAAGGTGCCTGGAAAAGACCACGTCGTGTACTTTCAGAGAGGAAACAATTTCAATTTGTTCCGCTCCCAAGCGTACGCTCAAGGCATCCGGAAATTCCTTCCCTTTTAGAGGGTATATAAATGTTTTTCTTTTGCTTGTGATTATATTTAAGTGCTTTCCTTCCACCAAAACGTCCTAGAAGGGTCATATTTGCTCGTTTCTCTATCTGCTTTCTTACTTCAGGTTATGAAATTCGTGGTATCTTCCGCAAAAGAATAAAACTTTACGTCATGTGTGCAGTGTGCCATATAATCAATATAAATAAGGAATATGAGGGGTTCGAGTGGACCTCCCTCATGCACGCCAGTATGAATGGATTGCAAAGATGACCAAGTGGTATTTATGTCGACATATTGTGTCCTTTTGCTGAGGTATGATATAAAAAGCGCATGTATTGTTCCATGAACGCCATATCTGTGTAATTTTTAAAGAAGGATAGTTTTGATGACAGATCAAAAGCCTTTGAAAAATCGACATATATGCCCAGCACAATACGTTTATTGGTGAATGCTTCAATGAAAATTTCTTATTGCGTTAAAAATGCCATTTTGGTTAGTCGATGCTTCCTGAAACCATGCTGATAATCGAGCAGGAGATTGTGATGTGATAGAGACATACATTTTTATGTGTATATTTTTTCGACGCGTTTTGAAAATACAGGTAGTATCGAGATTGGGCGACAGTTGGCGAAAACACTCCGATCTCCAGATTTGGAAACAGAAACTGGACATGCAATCTGCATTGCTTGGAAAAATACGCCCGTCGACAAAATTAAGCAGTATATAAAAGCAATGTCGGGACAAATTATGTCAAGAATGTGCTTCAAAGGAAGCTCCTGTATGTCATATGCATCCTCGGATTTACTACTTTTAGGGCCTTACTACAAAGGGATACTTCTGTGCAGTCAGTCGGAGAAAAAAAATAGTGAATGACGTGTAAAAGTCTGAGAAAGGAAGGGTTTAGGATATATTTGTGCCGAAGTAATCACAGTGACTGCCTTGTGAGGTGGGAATCGTGCCCGCGCCCCTTGGATCCCGACTCAGATATGCTACTCTTAGGAGACCGATGCATATTCATTCGACTTGGTTAAAGGAAGGCCATGTGTGTCATGTCCGATAGTGTCGGTGTGTGCGCAGTTATATGTAAAAAAGACCATAGGCCACTGAGGGGAGCCATTAATGCTGTCGCGTCACACCCTTAATGTGGAGATTAAGTGTTCCCCGAATTTTCTTGTGTACTCCGAAGTTTAAAATACGACAGAAGCACAGTAAAGCTTTATGAGCTCTTTCGTGCGGTGTGCTGAGAATTCCGAGCAGGTTGCCCTAGTTGCACAATCTTCGCGATGGAAGTGCTCCAGAAAAGAGAACTCGCCTTTCAAAGGCATCCAGGTTTGTCGCGATAGCAGCGCAGCACGGCTCCATAGTGTTCGTGCTTTCTGAACTCTAAGAAATGCATGCAAAGCTGTGTCTCGAGCAAACGCTCCAATGTGGGAGCCTCGAGTGCAGCAGTACGCTGGCGTTTCATTTCGCCGTACCGAATCATTTTTACGAAGGTCTCCCGCAGTAAAGCAGGGATGTAGACATAGCATGTACACAGATACCTATACTCTCTAGGTCACGTGCGTGTAACGAAATGGATCGCGCGGGAGCAGCGGGGAAGTAGTGACGTCACATTCGAGGCTTTCAAAAAATCTGCATTGCGGTGGTAGGACAGAAAATCGCAGAATAAACTTGTTTCCTGCTTTTTTCTACAAAAATATTTTCGTATTTATCCATTTTCGCAGTAATTAAACTCCCGTTCTCGTCACAAACTGCACTTGTAGAGTTTTGCTTCAGTATCCCTTAAAATTTTAAACGAATTTGAAGCGATATTAAAAAAAGTTAGTATGTGAAACGGACTGCGCATTGTGTGTCCTACATGAGCGAAGTTCGCAGTAAGGGGTTGTACTCTCAATTTAAAGAGTGCATGAGTTCGAAGTGTATGAGTAGATGGTGCGAACATGAAACATGGGAACACGAACATGAGAACTATGAAAGCGTTGAAAGTTAGCAACATAGACACGCCGAAAACCTTGTACGTTATTGGGTACATGGAAGGATATAGCATGGAGATACCAGTTTGTCTAAAATATCTTTGTTGTGACATTGTGGCCTTAAAACGCCACATTTTTGCATCGCGAAACCGGATGCGGTGGAAGAATTTCTAACGCGCTCATTAATATTTCATATTAAAACTCACTCTATTCATAATCAGAACGTTACCGCATATTATGCCCACTTAAAACCGGCATTTTGGTTAAAAAATGTTTCACACTTTCATGTCATCAGATAGCCACAAATTAGCGGTAATATTTTTCCCCTTCTTTGCTTGCATGAAAGCCTTCAGAAAATTAGGGGGCCGGAAAACCCGCCATTTTCTGCGCTTGGAAGCGTCAATTGTGAACACTTGACAGCTTTTCTTTCGGCTGCTTCCACCCGCACTGAAAAAGAAATTAAAAGCAAATTAGGGTTACGAATATGCTCTATTTTACGAGCTATTGGAAGGAGACAGCCTACGCTAGAGGCGCGTGCCAAGTGCCAGTACGATGTGCACCATTCACTGTCCGAGGCCTGGGCAAAATGTACTGCACACGACAAGGTGGGGGCGATAGGCCCTGATCCCAAAATTAATGCTGTACATGCAGGTACCTTAAGGAGACACATCTACCGTTTTCAGAAGCAACGCTCGCGTTAGGATGTCGCGCTGATAAAAAATACAACGATTTTATGGTGTGTTTTGAAAGTTCTCTTCTGAGACAGTCACTGTTTGTGGAACGGAAAAGACAGTGCGAAAAAGTACAGCAATCCAGTTAGCTAAACATCACATCCAAAATCAGCACGCTCCGTTTCAAAGAAATCCAGTTACATCGCACATTTCCGGGAAAAAAAAAAGATTCCACAGAGCGGTTTTCAACGTGTGACGAAATATTCGGCAACCACTGTTCGTGGTGGTGAACGAAATTTTTTTGCTAATTATTGTTTGTATTCTCTGGTAGAGTGCGCATGACGTCGCGATAATGTCTTTCGCGGCGTCATCATCATCCTGACTACGTCTACTGGAGGACAAATGCCTCTCCCGTATATCTCTAATTAACCCGGTCCTGTGCAAGCAGCGGCCCCCCCCCACTCCCCCCAAAAAAAGAAAAAATTCGTAATCTCGTTCGCCCACGTAAGCGCGCTCGAAACACTCAGTGTAGCGTGTTGCCCCGGCGCGTTGAAGCCACGTTATGCGTGATGCCACTGCTTGCTGACCAATCAGTGTGAACCCGCTGTGGTGGCTCAGTGGCTCTAAAGTTCGGCTGCCGACCTGAAGGCTGCGGGATAGAATCCTGGCCGCATTACGATAGAGGTGAAATGCAAAAACGCCGGTGTGCTGTGCGACGTCAGCGCACGTTGACCCATATATCCCTAATGTCCCTCATGCAAGATACCACTTTGTTGCCCAATGCGCAATAACTTTACTGCATGAAAGCATGCGCCCGCTAGCGTGCGTATAAAAGTCTAAACATTTCTCGTGAAAGCGTGCGCAGTGTGTCGCAGTTTTGTGTCTCTTGAGCGTTCAAAAAGAGCAGCCAATCTTCAGTTGGAGCAGTGAGCAGATTCGGCCGCATCGACTACGCTGTGATTCTGCAACAAAGCAAGCAAGATATGGGCATTGTCGTGAGGAAATTGGCACGTGTGATGAGAAATCGACATTATAATTGACGTCAAATGTCTCCAGCTTTACCACACGCAATAGGTAGTGCATGTCCCTAATATTCTACATAGCAGGACGGCTCAGAATTCGGAGTTCAGAAAATATTTCCGTCAAGCATCAGATGGTTTCAAATTTTGATGTGAAATAAGCACTTCAAATCTAAAATGTTTGCATTCTGTTTTCGTTTGCTGAACCTCAGGTATATATGTGTTAAAGAACCCTAGGTAGCCCGGAAATTAATCTGGAGCCCTCCATTCCACTCCTCCGTATCCCAGGCGCTGCTTCGGGACGTTAATGCCCCCATACCATATAACAGTCATCGCGAGGTGTTTATTCACCAACCCCGTATAGCCAGTGAAAGTGTCTATGAATAGCTATTGCTGTAAAAAAAATAATAAATGGTTACTGCCGATCATGCACTTATTGCTATAAACGTGGAGGGCTGCGTGTCGCAAGTGAAAGTGGCCCAGGTGTGCAGAATGGGAATCTACGATATGAAGAGTTCTGAACAAAACTGGCAGTGTTCTGCGTCTCCCAATACCGTTTTTGAAACTGAGCATTATAAGGCGTCCGGTAGTTGCACTTAGAGGCAACCTGCAGAGAAGTTTTACCATCATCAGCATTATAGCCAAACAAGGCGTTTTTGAATTGAACGCGCAGCGGTTTCCGAACGCCACATGCCATTTCACTCCACATGTGCGCGCTTCTATTCCAATGGGCATTGCCGGGATGAGCTAAAAGTGAATCAAACGCGCCCTTCTCATCGTGTGTAGTGTTGTTTGACTTTCGCCTCGGTCGTGCAGAATAAGACGGGAAAATTTCAGCAGAGAAGTCGTACACCAGAAAAGCTCTTGCAAAAACTGACCGAAAAGTTCTCTTTGACGACATTTTTGCTCTTGAACGCGAGTATCAAGCAAAAAAGGCCTAAACTATATCTACTTTAGTTATCCAAATATATATATTGTAACGAGGGCTTAGGTCAGCGCTCAGGCGCCGCCGAAACCACGACGGGGTCTCTGGTCTGTCCAGGTCACCAGGCTCTCGCTCTGAGCGATGGCAGTGCGACTAGGCTAATGCTCCTCCTCTTCTTCTTCATAATGGCTCCGGGGAGAAAAGGAGCCATCCTGGCGACTCATGGTGTGGACAACACATCCGGGTCGTTGTACGGCTTGAGTCGTTCGACATGCACAGTCTCGCGACCACGTCGGCGGAGATCGGAAAACGTTGTGAGGGGCTCAGTAATGTAGTTGACTGAGGATGTGCGCTCCGGGACACGGTAAGGACCATGGTATTGCGAAAAAAGTTTCTTTGAGAGGCCGGGAGCAATGGGAGGGATCCACAGCCAGACATGTGAACCGGGTGGGAAATCCGGATCAAGCTGACCTTCGTCATGGCGGTGTTTTTGGTGCCCCTGAGTGTCTGTTGTGAGCGACCGTGCAATCTGGCGGCAGTCTTCTGCGTGCTGGCCAGCTTTAGAAACAGTTGTAGATTCAGATGAGGGAGGGCGGTATGGGAGAAACGTGTCGAGGGGAGTGGATGGATGCCGGCTGTAGAGCAGAAAAAATGGGGAGAAGCCGGTTGTGGACTCGGTAGCAGTGTTGCAGGCGTAGGTAATATAGGGTAGAACGAGGTCCCTGTTCGTGTGTTTGGAAGCAACGTACATAACCAGCATGTCGCCCAGAGTGCGATTAAATCTTTCAGTTAGACTATTTGTTTGCGGATGGTAGGCTGTACAAGTCCAATGAATTAATTATATCGCACTCGGCGAGTAGAGCTTTAACGACGTCATACAAGAAGCCGCGTCCTCTGTCATTGAAGAGTTCACGAGCAGCTCCGTAGCGAAGTATAAAGCGCTGCAAAATGAAGGACGCCACTTCACGAGCAGTAGCAGTCGGGAGCGCGGCAGCTTCTGCACACCGGGTCAGGTGATCAATGGCAACAATGACCCAGCGGTTCCCAACAGCGGTGTACGGCAGAGGGCCGTATAAATCTATGCTAACGCGGTCTAAGGGGCGAGGCGGACAATGTACTGGCTGCAACTCTGCAGCGGAGTGATGAGGCAGTTGCTTACGGCGTTGGCAGGACGGGCAAGAGCGAACGTACTTCAATATGAAGTTATACATGTCGCACCTGTAGTACCGGAGAAGGTTGCGGGTGTACGTCTTGAAGACTCCCCCGTGGCCGCATTGCGGGTCAGCGTGAAAACAGGTGCATATTTGGGACCGGAGATGTCGGGGAATGACGAGAATCCATTTCCATCCATCAGAGCTGTAGTGGCGCCGAAAAAGCAGTCCGTCACGAATTGCAAAATGTGAAGCTTGGCGACGAAGGGCGCGGGACGCTGGAGCCGTAGATGGGTCGGAGAGAACGTCAAGACGAGAGGGAATCCATTGATCTTTATGCTGCTCAGAAGCCATGTCGTAGGTGGTGAGCGAAAGCGCAGCGGATTCGATGGCGGAGAGGCTCGCAAACTCGGCCGGTAGCGGGGAGCGGCCCGACCGATATACGACACGGATGTTATACTCTTGGAGACGGAGAGCCCATCGAGCCAGGCGACCGGAGAGATTTTTTAGCGAAGAAAGACTACATAAGGCATGGTGGTCGGTGTCTTTTTCTGTCACGGAGTGGTTAGAATCGGCTTTCGTGCAAGTGCGTCTGGCGTAAGCAACCAGATATTCCTCGAATCCAGACTTGCGTTGGGCGAACACAGCCCCGAGGCCATTAATTGCCACTGGTATCCGTGTGTACTTAGGTTGGGTCTTGCGGTTCGAAGTGACGCATGCAAGGTGCCGTGAGGAGACTGCGCAAGATGTTGTAGGCGTCGTCTCAGGCAGGCGACCAGCTCGAAAAATCCACGTTGCTACCGAGAAGCTGAGTTGAAGGGGCAACAATAACCTCAAAGTTGCGAATAAAACGTCGAAAATAGGAGCAGAGGCCTAGGAAGCTGCGCAGTTCCTTAATGCAAGTAGGTTTTGGAAACGCAGTAACAGCACGAAGTTGGACGGTGTCTGGGCGGACGCCCTCTTTTGACACAACATGGCCTAAAATTGCCGGTTCACGAGGAGCAAATCGACACTTTTTTTAAGTTCAGCAGAAGGCCGGCGTCCGTAAGGTAGGTTTAGACGTGCTTGAACCGGGACAGATAAGTCGCAAAGCCGGGCGAAAAGATCACGATGTCGTCGAGATAACAGAGGCACGACTTTCATTTCAGGCCGCGCAGAATGGTGTCGATCATGCGCTCGAAAGTAGCCGGCGCATTACAGAGTCCAAAAGGCATGACGTTAAATTCGTACAGGCCATCAGGGGTCACAAATGCGGTTTTAGGGCAATCGTCGGCCGTCAGTGGGACCTGTAAGTACCCAGAGCGT
Source organism: Amblyomma americanum (assembly GCA_030143305.2). Classification (NCBI taxonomy): domain Eukaryota; kingdom Metazoa; phylum Arthropoda; class Arachnida; order Ixodida; family Ixodidae; genus Amblyomma; species Amblyomma americanum. Next base: position 54,881 of record JARKHS020011604.1, on the reverse strand, counting down.
AAATCGAGAGAAGGGAAGAATTCCGCTCCTTGAAGGCAGTCCAGAGCATCATAAATGCGGGGAAGAGGGTAAAAATCCTTTCGCGCGATCTTATTCAGGCGGCGGTAATGAACGCAGAAACGAATAGAGCCATCTTTCTTCTTCACGAGTACTACGGCTGAGGCCCAAGGACCATGTGAGGCCTGAATCACGCCGCTCTGAAGCATGGGGTCAACTCGTTCTTGCATAACTTGGCGCTCACTGGCGGAGACACGACATGGGCGCTCACGCAGAGGGGCGCGTTGTCACCGGCGTTGGTGTGGTGGGCGACAGTCGACGTGCGCGTCAAAGCTGACTGGTGTGAATCGAAGGAGGAACGAAATTGATGAAGCAGAGCAAGAAGTTAAGTGCGTTGAGGTGCAGGGAGAGAGGCGTCGGTGGAGGGCAGGAAAACGTTTGGAGACGAAGTGTCGAGTGCGCGAACCGCCGGGCTGAGGGCATCTATGTCAAGGGACGGCGAATCGTCAGTTTCATCGCGACAGAGAATGAAATCAATGATCTGGATGGTACCGAGGCACTCACCGCGACGCACAGTGGAAGCATATGTAAACGGATTGGTCACGAACAACGCGCTAAGGACAGCTGACACGGTGAGGACGGCGTAAGGTATGGGCAGGTACTTGCGGCACAGAAAGATGGCGTTGTTCAACTTGGTAGTATCGTCCCACTCGCTATAAGTGCTCACCCACTTGTATGATGTGAGCCGGTCTTCAGCGTCATGATCGTCAGTACCGCTGAAGAGGGCGGGGTCCCGCTGCCGGAGGGAGCCGGAACAGAAGACTGGAGAGCCCACCTGCACGGCTCGGTGGTTGGCGTTTTCGGGCATATCCGGGGTCGGTAGCGTGCGGCTGCGGGGGTCTAGGGTGGTACGAGGACGTTAAACCAAACCTCCTACAAATGTAACGGGGGTTTAGGTCAGCGCTCAGACGGCGGCGAAATGACGGCGGTGGCAGAGCCTCTGGATTGTCCAGGTCAGCAGGCTCTCGCTCTGAGCGACGGCAGGGCGGCTAGGCTAAAGCCCTTATTCACAATACATATACTGCAGTACTGCACTCAAGCACTTGAGTGCAGTACTGGAGGCCATACGATCGGCCGGCCTCTCGCTCAATTCAGAGAAATGCCACTTTGCGTTCCAACGGCTGAAGTTCCTGGGCCATGTCGTGAGCGCTGAAGGTGTTAGCCCTGACACCGACAAGACCGCTGCCGTCTCTGCGTTTCCGACCCCACTGATAAGCGTGCACTGCGCCGTTTTTTGGGTCTCTGCGTCTGTTACCGACGTTTTGTGCGAGACTTCTCCCGACTAACCGAGCCTCTAACTCGCTTCACAAAGGACGACCAACCTTTCATCTGGGCCCAAGAACAGCAGACGGCCTTCGACGACCTCAAGAACCGCCTCCTAACTACGCCCATTCTTGGTCACTTCGACGAGGAGGCGGACACGGAACTACACACCGATGCCAGCAACGTTGGTCTGGGTGCCATCCTCGTTCAGTGGCAAGATGGTGTTGAGCGCGTGGTTCCTTATGCAAGCTGCACTCTGTCGCGATCTGAAGCGAATTATTCTACCACGGAAAAGGAGTGCCTTGCTGTCGTTTGGGCGGTAATTAAATTTCGCGCATACTTCTATGGTCGCCCATTTCGAGTCGTGGGCGATCACCACTCGCTTTGTTGGCTCGCGAACCTTAAAGACCCATCGAGGAGGCTGGCGCGTTGGAGTCTCCGCTTGCAAGAATTCGAAGTTGCCATCGTGTACAAGCGTGGCAACAAACACAGCGACGCAGACTGCCTGTCCCGTGCCCCACTCGCGTACACAATTGCTGACACGGAAGACGATCCCGCTTTTCTTGGCGCTTTAACCACGTGCGTCCTTGCTCAAAAACAGCGTGATGACGCCGAGCTACGACCCCTCATAGAGTACCTCGAAGGTCGCAACTCGTCGCCGGCACGCTTATTCACACGCGGGCTATCGTCGTTTTGCTTGCGGGTTGGCATCCTTTACAAGAGAAACTACGGTTCCACGGACACTCCGTACCTGCACTTGGTCCCAGTGGTGCTTCGAGACGAAGTTCTGCACGCATGACACGACGACCTTTCTTCCGGTCACCTCAGCTTTTCTCGCACATTGGCGCGGATACGGCACAAGTATTACTGGCCCCGGCTTGCTACAGTTGTCCAGCACTACCACCTATGAAGCCAAGACACCACCTGTGAAGCCGGCCGGCCTATTGAAGCCCATTGATCCGCCTCGAATCCCTTTCCGCCAGGTCAGCATGGACTTCCTGGGACCATTTCCGACATCATCATTGGGCAACAGGTACATTATAGCGGCCACCGACTACCTCACCCGGTACTGTGAGACGAAAGCCCTTCCCTGCGGCACCATTGCCGATATTGCCATCTTTTTCATCTTTAACATTGTCCTCCGTCACGGTGCCTTAGCGGTCGTTTTAACTGATCGAGGCACGGCTTTTACATCAGCCCTTACTAAGGAAGCTATGCTTCTCAGTGCCACCAGTCACCGTGGAATCACTGCCTACCATCCTCAAACAAATGGACTGACTGAGCGACTCAATAAGACCATTGCCGACATGCTTTCCATGTACGCCGACACCGACCATAAGAACTGGGACCAGATCTTGCCTTACGCCACGTTCGCATATAACACTGCTTTTAAAGAGACCACGCGCTTCACGCCGTTCCGTTTGGTGCACGGTCGCGAAGCAACGACTATGCTGGACGCAATGTTACTGCTGGACCCTGCACGTCCCTCCGCCACTGGCGCTGAAGAGCTCGTTCGGCACGCAGAAGCCGCCCGCCAGCTAGCCAGACAGCGAACCCGTACCCAGCAGGAAAGCGACGCTCAATGTTGCAACCTTCATCACCGGGAGGTGCTTTACCACCCTGGCGATGAAGTTTGGGTTTGGACCCCAATCCGTCTGCGGGGTCGCTCCGAAAAACTTCTGCGCCGCTACTTCGGCCCCTACGAGGTACTGCGCAAACTTAGTGACGTTAACTACGAAGTGCTCCCGCAAGAGTCTGTTCGCTCCTCCAGGCGGCAGGCGGCGTCCGAAATCGTCCACGTTGGCAAAATGGAGCCCTACGCCGCCCGCTAGGACTTATTCTGCCAAGTCCGGCGCCACAGGCTTTATTCCGGACTTCCTTGATTCCGAGGCATCGGGGCGACGCCCTTTCCAAGAGGAAGGGCAATGCCACAGTGTTAGCCGTTTACTGGCGCCGCCATGTGGTGGGACAGCAACCGCTGGTCTTCTGTCTTCCCCGGCTAGTGCGTTGGTTCGCTGAGTGTGTCTGCCTGTCTAGTGCCTGTCTAGTGTGTCTAGTCCTGGTGTGCCCTTCTGCCCTTTCTGGCGGCTTTCGGTGACAATATATATATATATATATATATATATATATATATATATATATATATATATATATATATATATATATATATATATAGCAGACAAGTTAAAGGAAAATGAGGGGCCCGTTTGACAAATTTATGAAGGGAGCCAACAGTCACCGAAACCAAGGTGCATAGGGGAACGTTAATTTTTTTAATGTGTTATGCTTATCAGTGGGATAATAATACTTAGATTAATAAATCGCTTAAAGAAAATTACATATAAAGCAGCAGAAAAAACAACCATGCCGCCGGTGGGATCCGAACCCACGACCTCCGAATATCGCGTCCGGTGCTCTTACCAACTGAGCTACGGCGACGGCTGTCCAATCTGCTGCTCTCGTGGGTATTTATGTTTACTGGGTGTAAGCGAGCCTTGAGAGTGTTCACCAGCGCCACCCTCGTCCATAGCGGCGGACGTAGCACGTCCTGTAATACCGCGAGCGTGACGTTGAACGTCATCTAACGGCGAGGGCGGAAACTGTGCGAGAGCCCTCTTATGCTACCTATGGCATCAAGACTGCCAGAACCGAGACCCTCGTTAAGCTATTAGCAGACAAGTTAAAGGAAAATGAGGGGCCCTTTATTACAGGACGTGCTACGTCCGCCGCTATGGTCGAGGGTGGCGCTGGTGAACACTCTCAAGGCTCGCTTACACCCAGTAAACATAAATACCCACGAGAGCAGCAGATTGGACAGCCGTCGCCGTAGCTCAATTGGTAAGAGCACCGGACGCGATATTCGGAGGTCGTGGGTTCGGATCCCATCGGCGGCATGGTTGTTTTTTCTGCTGCTTTATAAGTAATTTTCTTTAAGCGATTTATTAATCTAAGTATTATTATCCCACTGATAAGCATAACACATTAAAAAAATTAACGTTCCTCTATGCACCTTGGTTTCGGTGACTGTTGGCTCCCTTCATATATATATATATATATATATATATATATATATATATATATATATATATAATATATATATATATATATATATATATATATATATATATATATATATATATATATATATGTAAGGCAAATGAAATGAGGGGCTCGTTTGAAAAACATATGAAGGAAGCGAACAGTCACCGAAATCAAGGTGCATAGGGGAATGCTTTTGTTTTTAATTTGTAGTGCCAATCATTTGGTTTAAATAAAATTACTTATAATGCAGCAGAAAAACAACCATGCCGCCGGTGGGATCCGAACCAACGACCTCCGAATATCGCGTCCAGTGCTCTACCAGCTAAGATACGGCGACGGCTGTCCAATCTGCTGCTTTCAAGGGTATTTATGTTTTGCGTGTAAGCGAACCTTGAGAGTGTTCACCAGCGCCGCCCTCGTCCATAGCGGTGGACGTAGCACGTCCTGTAATACCGCGGGTGTGGCGTAGAACGTCATCTAACGGCGAGGGCAGAAACTGTGCGAGAACCCTCTTATGCTACCTATGGCATCAAGGCTGCCAGGACCGAGACCCTCGTTAAGCTATTTGCAGACAAAGCAAATGAAAGGAGGGGCTCGTTTGAGAAACATATGAAGGAAGCGAACAGTCACCGAAAGCAAGGTGCATAGGGGAATGTTTGTTTTTAATCTGTATTGCGAATCATTTGGTTTAAAGAAAATTACTTATAAAGCAGCATAGAAAACAACCATGTCGCCGGTGGGATCCGAACCCACGACCTCCGAATATCGCGTCCGGTGCTCTTACCAACTGAGCTACGGCGACAACTCTGGTATCGTTTCGGTTTTGGTTTCAGCAACCGAACGGTGGCTATGACGTATAAGGAGTGTGTAAGTCACGTGAGGAATGAAAAAAAAAGCTGTAATATAATCACTGATACGTCCTCTTATTTCAGTGCAGCGTTTAAGCCAGCCTGCTTCAAGACATATGAGCGGTTATATCGCAGTTTTTCATGCCAGACGTGACCGAAACACAGGCCAGATCCATCATTCGATTCATGAAACCAGAACAGCACGACACAAGGAATTAAATTACAATCATCTAGCGGTCGTAGACGAACATCATGTGGTGACGCATGCATTCTAACTTCTTATGGGTTATTTCAGAGAAGAAAACAAGCAACTAAAATGAGATGTCTGTTGTCTTTTGCAGGGCAACTCCGGGGTTCTTTTGAACATTTTGAGTTGACAATCACATCACATTTCTTGAAGTCAGCTTTCTCTGCCATAACAACTATATTACAATGAGGGTTCCTGTAGGAATATCCTCGATTGAGACCACGAAATGGGAACATTTAAAATTCATTTCCGTTTAACACAACACCACCCAGCTGCGAAATTCGGCACAAAATATCAGAAGGGTGCAAAAAATGCGCCGTAAAAGTAAAATCCGTGGGGGCAGATAAAACGCCGGCGAGGATTAAGCCTTTTCCATAATACGCGTGCACGTTCAACAGTAGAGCTGATTAAGTTATTCACGTAGGCACGCCTTGCTTTCTTTAGGTCGTTCCTAATTGGTTACGGTATGTTTTGAACTCTTTCTACATATTAATATCCTTATTCCTTATGAACTTGCCGTATACATCGTTTTTCTTTTTATCCTCTGAATAGGCTCAGCGCTTATTTAGTGCTTACGAACTTTTCCGCTGGGCTTAGTATGCACAAAACGAAGGCGAGCTTCGTAAATAGACATAACACGGATAATTGAGCTAGTTGGTACATCATTTAAACACTTTCAAAAGCGCTGCAACAGGGGACACCAACGCTTGTCCTTCATTTTCTTTCTCTTGGTGTCCCCTGTCGCAGCACTTTTTAAAGTGTTAAAAGTAAATTGACATAATTTTGCAAATTAATTGAATATAAGCTTAGTCTACATCTGCTGCAATGTATTTGTGGCCTTCGAACATGTAAAGTTTATGTCTTCACGAAAAACTCCGTGGACATGGCATGTTACAGGTAGAGTTAAACGTATCTCTGAGGTGTTTTTTCAACAGACGTACCCTACTGAGCACGTAAACATTGGTGGATGATAACTGAGATTAAATACAAATTCTGTAGCCTTACGTGATCCCAGCCTATGTATGTAAGAGACACATAAAACCGATTAGATGTAGTATTAGTAATTATGGTGAGAAGGATAACAAGATTATAGCTACAGTGGTGATCCGTAACAGCGCGACAGACGGGACAAAGAAGAGGAGACACAACACACAGCGCTTTGTCCCGTCTGTCGCGCTGTTATGGATCATCGTCCGCACCAACTCGCCCAACCACTGGTATTGTCAAGCTACAGTGGGCCTTAAATGCAGCTTGCAATTAATCCCAATGCTGTTTTGGAGGATAGTCCTATTAGCTGCAACAGTTGATTCCCGTGTAGGGGCGATCTTTGACCTTGACTCTCCTTGATGAGCTATTTAGCAACAACCTTAAGTTAAACGTCAGATAAACCATAACTCCGAGAACGTCAGAGAAACCATAACTGACCGTGCCCGACACGATGGCACGTCCGAATTTGGCCTGGGTCACCCTCTAAAATTTGACCATGGATGATTCGAACGAAACAGATGTCCAGCCATAATTTAGCGTGCCCGACATGATGGCGACCTCCAAATTTGGCCCACACCATTGCCGAAATTTGATCTTGGCGACTTGGGAAGGCTTTCGCACTATAGTAGATTTAATGAAGTTAAAACTATATGCTGTACCATGTGTACCAAAGGTACACCATGGTGCCACATGTCCACTATGGTGGCTTGCCCTTTGACCCTTGACGTTTCACCTTGAATGAGTTCCGTCGAGATGGCGCCACTCTTGCCTAATTAGCCATGGAAGAAGAGGAATCGGGACAGCCTGTCCATCCATGCCACAGCTATCGCTCGACCTTTCGGTATAACCGTGGTTATACCCTGCCTAACTTTTTTACTGGGATGAGCGGTGTGTTAGTGACATTGCAGGGAGATAGTGATTAAAAGTGTCCAGCACTGTGCGTCAAATCCCAATTCGTGATTATCGAACAAACCAATGTTTGTCTCCTGTTGTACGCAGGCTACAACCTCTGCACCACAGCGCGAAATATTCCTGTGTTTGCTTGAAAAGTAAGGTTAGGCTGGAGCCCCATACCCCGCCGCGGTGGCTCAGTGGTTAGGGCGCTCGACTACTGATCCGGAGTTCCCGGGTTAGAACCCGACCGCGGCGGCTGCGTTTTTATGGAGGAAAAACGCTAAGGCGCCCGTGTGCTGTGCGATGTCTGTGCACGTTAAAGATCCCCAGGTGGTCTAAATTATTCTGGAGCCCTCCACTACGGCACCTCCTTCTTCCTTTCGTATTTCACTCCCTTCCTTATCCCTTCCATTACGGCGTGGTTCAGGTGTCCAACAAAATATGAGACAGATACTGCGCCATTTCCTTTCCCCAAAAACGAATTATTATTATTATTACTGGAGCCACAAGCTGTGCTCATTAATCACTGCCTGCTAAACAGTCCAGTGGTCAGAGCATGAAGTTGGGCTAGTTGGCTTTGACGACGGACTTTTATGGTCAGTTTTGTGGTTTGGCTCACACATGAAGAGTTCAGCAAAGGCAAGAAACCTACGGTTTTCGTTCCTTCGACTGAGTCGGTCCTTAGCAATAATGTATGGTGGATAATGCCAAGCACCTGAGGAAAAAACCTTACTATTTGTAGCGGGCACACTTGGTGGGATAGCCGTATTCAAAGCATCTTGTCTTCAGGATGTCAAAAAATGTGACACCCAGGGACACTGATGTGAAGCTGCCGACGTTCAGGAAACAGTTGAAGAGCTTCCTGTCTTCGGCACAGTTAGTCCTGAAAAGTCATAATAAAAAAGATCTGTTTCCTTGTTTGGAGAAGGCAAAGTTGCTCTGGCGTCTTCGGGGCACTGCAGCTATGGGCGCCGCAAGAATCTTCACAGCATAATGCAAAACAAAGCGTTCAACATTTTCCACAGGCGCGGTAGAAAGCTTTCTCGGGGATCCATCTACTAGTCCCCACACCCTGTTGGCCATGCACTTTCACGCTCTCATAATCACTGAGCTGTGTAATATTACAGAAGCATTTCTTTGTGTTCTATCAATAACATGAACCCAGAGCCTTAGGGCCGTGGTGAAAGGCCCAAAGCCAAATAGCGTAGGTATCAAATCGTACCGATCACGACCATAGATAAAACAAACACGAACACGTGCACATCAATACATGGCTCTAATATTTTATCAACTTTTCACATCTCTAACGAATAGCTTTTCATGTGCACATAACAGGTATATGAATAGTTTTTTTTCTCGAAATAAGCCAGATCCACCCAAATCTGAACCGAGAGAAACGCAAAATTTGTTCTCCTCATAAACTATATGTAGCGCGATGCAGGCTGTCCTATGCTTAACATGGCGGAGAAAATATACACCATGATGTAATGAAAAAATATGCAAATCATTTAGTCGATGTAAGCATGTAAACTTTGGATCTGATTATTTTCGATGTGAAACTCCAGATTTAACCCAGTTTTATTAAGATTTTTTTTGTTCATTTATGTTCAAGTTCTATTTATGTTATAATGATGCTGTCAAGACTGCAGGAAAACGATTGGAAGATTCATTGCATGCAATCAGGGGCGTTGCTAACCTTCAACACAAGCAAGTAAATGCGAATAGCAGACTTGTGTCGCAAGCACTGACATGACAGCCTTGTTTTGTGGTGTTCACACTTCGACAGTTCAAAAATAAACTACATATAATGCATAGATGTTAGCACGACCTTTGCAGTGCTACAGGACGACAGAGAGGGAAGATTAACTGGATGCATATGGTCTGGAAAATATTTTGCTTCACAACAGCATTCTACATTCATGAGTAGTAGCGAAATGGTAGACACGTACAGGACGCAAAACGTCAGGAAAACTGCCATCATTAGCGTTCTACCTTCCTCTGCTATTTTGCTTGCAATAATGAAATGAGAAATCCAACTAGCCCAACTAATCACTCCAACGCGCACTGTAGCAAAGGCGCAGCCTTCCTTCATCAACGACGGGGCTAATGATCCCGTCGTTATTGTCTTCTGGGTTCAGATATTCCACCTATCTCCTCATATCCTTCGCCGTCCACTGAGGAAGGAATAATGAGACCATGCTCGAAGCAATGAGCCCTATGAGGCTGAAACTGACAAATGAGGCTCTCACGAGTCGATCAAGTTGGTTCATTTTGATATGTGCATCAGCAGGATCTGGCTATTTTTTATTTCAAATATCACCTCGTGCAGGGTTTCCAGGCGTTACTGTCTATCTTTCGTTGTCGCTGCTTTCGTACCTTTCGTTGTCGCAGTGAAATAAGAGAGAAAGATACACCATAGTGGAGGGCTTCTCATTAATTTCGGTTAGTTTGGTTTAACGTGCGCTGACATCACGCAGCATGGGGTTCTTAAACACCCCGAAATTCTTTTCCAGATAGGTGGCACACCTTAGACGCCATACTAATATCCTGTAAGCCTGTGCGAGGCACGGAAACGCTGATAGGCTGTTTCGGCCTCATCTTCATTGCTTAAGTGATCCTTTAAAGTTTTTTTTCTTCTTATCCGCGCAGTAGAGCAGACACCACCTGTACAGCTGGCACTGCGTCACTCAAAGAGTGAACGTTGCTGTGGAACGTTCCTTGCGGGAATTAAAGCATAACGGATGTATTGTTCGCATCCTCTGCTAGAAAATGAAAGAAAAAACGTTTGCTTCGTATTGTTCATGAACTCACATTGTGTAGAACCGGTGGTTCTTTATTCCGTATTTTTGTCTGAAGGCTGGTATGATGTCCTTAGAATGATCGTGGTCCCGGCAGCACATGTCGCTATCTCGAGCTTTTCCCAAGTCATAGATGTTCGTCGCAACGTTCCCGGCTCCACACCATTTAGTTCCTGCAAAAAGGCATCGCTCAAATTGCCTTCTTTTCCGCTCTACAGCATGGCAAATATTTGTGCACAGGGGCAGAGGAGGCTCCGCTCGTGCAAATCAATGCGAAGGTATATGCATGCGCTTTTACTGACGGCAGTCGTGAAACGACGGCGATACAAGCACAAAGCACATTGGCGGGAATATTTTCCTTCGAAAAGAGCGCGATTCCGGCTTGGCGAAGCTCACAATTCCTGTCGGTGATTTTGCCTCAGTCTGTTGCGTTTGCGAATATCGCCGAATTCAAGGGGCAAGGCTTACCACTTTTGGTAACTATATAGCACATGTTCCGATATTCACCTCGATAAGCATATTACCCTTAAACTATATCTTCCAACAAAATCTAAATGACATTATCAAGTTTTAAGTTTACTTTATTTACATCATAGATGTGGGTAGGTCCGGGTAAAAAGTGATCGGAGATCACTTGAGGGACCCCCGGACCCATTTTTAATGACATACAGCAGGAAATATGAGTACTATGTACAAGATTGCAAACATCGGAAGATCGGCCAGCGCTATAGAGAAAACTTTTTATACAGGCACAGATATACATGCAAAATATTTTTACACACACACACACACACACACACACACACACACACACACACACACACACACACACACACACACACACACACACACACACACACACACACACACACACACACACACACACACACACACACACACACACACACACACACACACACACACACACACACACACACACACACACACACACACACACACACACACACACACACACACACACACACACACACACACACACACACACACACACACACACACACACACACACACACACACACACACACACACACACACACACACACACACACACACACACACACACACACACACACACACACACACACACACACACACACACACACACACACACACACACACACACACACACACACACACACACACACACACACACACACACACACACACACACACACACACACACACACACACACACACACACACACACACACACACACACACACACACACACACACACACACACACACACACACACACACACACACACACACACACACACACACACACACACACACACACACACACACACACACACACACACACACACACACACACACACACACACACACACACACACACACACACACACACACACACACACACACACACACACACACACACACACACACACACACACACACACACACACACACACACACACACACACACACACACACACACACACACACACACACACACACACACACACACACACACACACACACACACACACACACACACACACACACACACACACACACACACACACACACACACACACACACACACACACACACACACACACACACACACACACACACACACACACACACACACACACACACACACACACACACACACACACACACACACACACACACACACACACACACACACACACACACACACACACACACACACACACACACACACACACACACACACACACACACACACACACACACACACACACACACACACACACACACACACACACACACACACACACACACACACACACACACACACACACACACACACACACACACACACACACACACACACACACACACACACACACACACACACACACACACACACACACACACACACACACACACACACACACACACACACACACACACACACACACACACACACACACACACACACACACACACACACACACACACACACACACACACACACACACACACACACACACACACACACACACACACACACACACACACACACACACACACACACACACACACACACACACACACACACACACACACACACACACACACACACACACACACACACACACACACACACACACACACACACACACACACACACACACACACACACACACACACACACACACACACACACACACACACACACACACACACACACACACACACACACACACACACACACACACACACACACACACACACACACACACACACACACACGTGTACTGAAACAGCGTTTTATTGCTTATGTAAAGATGGCCCTAACATCTCGCAAGCTGCTTTTTGAAATATCGATATTCAGCGACTGTTATTTGTTTAATAATTGTGGCATATTGTAACGTAACATTTGATTCTCATAGTTGGTGCGGCAAAAAGGAATAAACCATTTTTCGGTATTGCGCAGGGTATAAGCCGGTACAGTTTGCGTGAGGCAAGTCATGTCTGGAAACCCTCGATTATTATATTGTAGAGATTTTTTGTATCTGGTTGCTAAGCGATATTAATATAAGCTATGAACTGGCATAATCCAGTAGTGTGAAAATAAGTGATTGGTAGGGGCGTGGTAATCAACATTGTCAATGTAACGGACAGCTTGCTTTTGCAGCATGTCAATTTTATGCGTATTTGTTTCTGTTGTAGTGCCCCACACCAAAAAACAGTAGTTTAAAAGAGACAAAAAAAATGGCATTATGTATATTTGACTTCACTGAGACAGGAAGAAAGTATCGGAATTTAGCGAGGATATCAACACACCGTGACAGGTGAGCGATGACAGAATCAACTTGGGCGTTCCAGTTCATGTGATTGTGGGAAAGTATTCCTATTGTTTTAATCATGTCTTTGAATTCTACGTTGGTGCTCCCAGGCTTTATGTCGAAGTTGTGAATAATTGCTGATTGCCTTGCATGAAAAAGTACGGCTCTAGTTTTTTCAGTATTTAAAAGTAGTTCATTATTTTCACTCCAGGTTCTTAATTGATTCATTGCGTCATTTATAATCGGGAGAAGAAGCTGAAATGAGGTTCCTTGATAAAATAAGCTCGTATCATCTGCGTAAATGACATATTTTGGTTTATCAAGTATTGTAACTATATCATTTATACATAATATGAACAGGGGAGGCCCTAAAATGCTGCCTTGCGGCACACCAGTACAAGCTTCTTGATATGATGACAGATTGGACCCTATTTGGACTTTATGATAACGATTTTGAAGGTAAGAGTTTATAAGGTTTAGGTGCGTTCCGCGTATGCCGTATAATTCCAGTTTCTGCAGTAAAACACCATGATTGAGGCGGTCGAAAGCCTTTGAAAAGTCTACAAAATTATAGGTTATATGACAAGCTGTTAAGACGGATATCTTTATTGGTACTTTTATATCGTATCTAGTTTACCAGAAGACCAGGTTTAAAAATAATATTTCACTTCCGAAAGTCAACACTAATTACGGAGGATATGGAGTCTATGTTATGAGTGTTTGTAATCTATGACATAATTCAATAAAAACATGTGCCTCAGCAATAATGTTCAATGCAAACACCTGATTAATTTGACCAACATGCTGTCATTGACTGGAATACTACTTCAATGAAGCCGCCCCGGTGGCGCAGTGGTTATGACGCTCCTCTGCTGATCCGAAAGACGCGGGTTCGATCCTCGCCGGTGTGGTCGCATTTCGATGGAGGCGAAATGCTAGATGGCCGTGTACTGTGCGATGTCAGTGCACGTTAAAGAACCTCAGGTGGCCGAAATTTTCTGGAGCCCTCCGCTACGACGTTCCTCATAGCCTGAGACGCTTTGGGACGTTCAGCCCCATCAACCAACCACAACTTTAATGAAACTGTACTGTTTGGCTATTTTTAACGTGACCTATATATTATATGGTGATTTACGTGTCCGTAACATTGTTTTCCGGTATTTAAAACATGGGTCCTTATATACATTAGTTTTTACGAATAACGTGATAGTAATTTAATTTAAATGTTTTGACCGGTTTATTCCCACATGTCCCCTTATTTATTGTATGCAGGATGTTTCACCTAAGGCATTGCATATTTTTTAAATATAGGCTTTTTTAGTCAGAAGAGCGCTTTTTTCGGCATAGAAATGTCAACGGTGCAGTACATAAGAATATAGGTAAAGTGTGCTATCTAGCAGGCTTGATAACAAATATTGAATAGTTAACTTTTAACTATTACGGCTAGGCTCTTTAATTATTGACATGCATGTAGCCCACCGTAAGTAATAACCATATCCGTTTTTATAATTTAGAAAACGCGGTTACCCCCGGCACTGTGACGCAACAAATTCTGGCTCTAGCGCGCCAAAATACATGCGCTTTCCAGAAGCTTGCAGGAAAAGCAACTTTTCCAGTGCGAGTAACTCGCCGAAATACTGTCACATCGCCGAGGGTAACCACGTTTTCGAAATTCTAGAAACGAATATGGATATTATTTACGGTGGGCTACACGCCTCTCAATAATTAAGGTTCTTAATAGTAATAGTTAGAAAGGTAACTATGGAATATTAGTTAACCATCCTGCCAATTAGTACGTCTTATCTGTATTCTGATATACTGTGCAGCTGACAGTGCTGTCCCGAAAAAACCGCTCTTCTAACTCAAAAAGCTTATTTTTAAACATTGTGTAAGGACTTAGGTGAAACACCCTGTATACTATGCGTCACATTACACTGGAGGTCCCCCTGACAGTGTGTATTTTAGGGATCTTCTGCTGTATTAAACGTTCCTATGAAGTTTCAGTTTCCACTAAAAAAAATGGCTGACGCTGACAGCGGCCCTGCAGCAAAACGCATAACGGTACTTTTATTACACTTTCTCCAGTATCCCGGTAGCATTTAAGCGGAAATTGCTGCGTTCGCCAGCAAATCAAGGGGAAAATTGTCAAAGCTCTCGGCAAGCAGTAGAGGTGCGTGGTCGTTCGGCACTTGCGCTGTTGCACGCTCAGCTGTTGGAAGGCTACACTGCAGGTTCCCGTACGGATAGCAGCGCTGCAACAGTCGGCGGTAATTTTTGCCCCAGCAGTCACGAATCGTTCTTGTGCGCGAGGTGACATTCGATCCCCCCCCCATCATTCCCGGCTTAGTTCAGGCGCTCACGCAGAGTGAGACAGCCACCGCATCTTTCCTTCCCTCCACCTCCTCTCTGATTTCCCGGCGATAGTTCTCGCTTCTACTTAAGCCCCAGCAAGAGCAGATGGAATGTACTATCGGGTAAAAAATGCCTGACCCCATTTTTCAAGTTCCGAAACGCGCCGCACTGCACCAGTGCTACATGGCGATGCACTCCTCCTGTCAGCAGCAGCAGTGCATCGTCAGGTAGTGCCCTCATGAACCGGGTAAGGGCAATGAGCAGTGAGTGTTAAATCTGTAGGAACAAATGAGCGCCTCATACTCGAATCTAATGTGGCATCCATCCGAATGTCGATGCAGACAAAATCTCTCTCCCCGAAGCTCCAGGGTTTCGAGATAACAATCATGCCGTGGAATCTGCGGTGGAAGTTAGCAAAAAGCGATTGGAAGACTGGTGGCTCAAAAGCAGACAGGTGATATTAGGTTAGATGGGCGGGATTAAGAATGTATTTAAAGCAAATAGCGAATTTATAAACCTGCTTGTAACTCCGTCAAAGGAATATGTTTAAACAAAAAGTCGAGCATGGCGGCAAGTGCCACCATCCCGTTTCAAATGGGACGCTCCATCCATCCATCCATCCATCCATCCATCCATCCATCCATCCATCCATCCATCCATCCATCCATCCATCCATCCACCCATCCATCCATCCATCCATCCATCCATCCATCCATCCATCCATCCATCCATCCATCCATCCATCCATTCATCCGTCCATTCATCCGTCCGTCCGTCCGTCCGTCCATCCATCCATCCATCCATCCATCCATCCATCCATCCATCCATCCATCCATCCATCCATCCATCCATCCGGGTAGATGCCGGAGGGTAGTTACCCTGGAAGGAGAGGGAGGGGAGTTGCCGTACAAGTTGTAGGGTATGGCGAGTGCGAGGTATGAGCTGCAACTGGAGTGTGGCTGACACGGCAACCGTCCGAAGAGTGGCAGGAGAAGGTAGCGCATGGCGAGAGCGGAACAATGTAGCACGGTCAATCTATCTCTTTCCGACTGTGCCATTCAGCGATCGCTACGATAGCATTGCAGCAGCTAGCTGGCAGTGTTCTAAGATTCATGATGATTGTGATCTCCCCGATCGTCATCTGGCTTACGTAGAAATACGCGCTTACATACTTCATTGTCTGTTCGATCCCAGCCCCGGTGATCGGATTTCGATGGAGGCGAAATTCTAGAGGCCCGTGTACTGTGCGATGTCAGTGCATGTTAAAGTACCCCAGGTAGTCGAAATTTACGGAGCCCTTCACTACGGCGTCCCTCATAGCCTGAGTCGCTTTGGGACGTTAAACCCCCATAAGCCATAAGCTTCATTGTCTCATTTGTGTGGGTATTCAGGCGCTCTGTACCTCATACAGGGTAAGGAAAAATAAGAACGGCTATGTGCCATGGGCTAGTACTGCTGGTACACTGTGAGTGCTATCTTTTTTTTAAAGAGGATTCTAGAGCCTTGGTGCGGGCAGTTCAAGGTTCGTATCCATGGGCACCAATTACGGAACTCAATGGACATCACTGTGACCAGTGCTCGGCCTTGGTAAAACAGTATACAAGTTCGGGATCTTTGGACATAAATTTTATTTGTGGGAATATTGTAAGGCGTTATGAAAATATCGAAGGTAATGGTCGTTTCTTCCGATCAAGTCTAACAATTTCAAACCAACATTTTGAAAAGTAGAAAATTGTAAGGTGCTTTTACGGAAATATTGAAGATAATGGTCCATTCTTCTGATATGTAGCAAATTCTTCTTTTCGCATCGAACAGTTAATACTCCCAAAGAAAACCAAACAGGAACGCTCTTGACGATAGGAGGAACTTTAATAAAAAAATGCAATACTGCAGTCGGGTGATCTAGCCGCAGCTGTATTGATTGTTATAGTGAAATCTCAAATTATATGAAAAAATTCAGTTCATAAAAATGTTTACCGCTCAAAAACTCTTTTGTCCAGATATTGCTGCGTACGGTGTAGCAAAACATTTCTTTTAAAGTTTGTCCATGGCTCGCACCGAGCAGTTAAAGGGCCCCAAAACAGATTTTCAGTGCATTGTTTCGCCTGTTGGTTGCATAGAATGAGTTATAGTGATGCTATTAGCATCGGTCGTACCGCGTATACTGCGGTTTTTAATATTTAATTAGCTCGCAAAAACAAATTCGTGGCGCTGACGGTGTCACCATACAGTGGCAGTTTTCAGCAGCGTGTATGACATCACTTAGTGGGAGCATGATGATTGGACAAAGAGTAAATATACTGCAAATTGTGTTAATAACTAGAGATACGTTTTGTCAAATCTTTGTATTTTATAATACATTAACAAAACCAACTTGTTTGCCCTAGATAAAATCACCGTAAAGCAGGTGAAACAAAAATACACCACCAGAGGCTCTGGCTACTTTTTGCATCGAAGGACTTTGCGCCTCTCTGTAAACATCCTACGACCTAGCACTCAACACTTATGGCTACTCTCTATGTACCTGAGAGCGGCTTTGCGGAATCGATCCGATAGAGCCATTGAACTCTATAAGCGTTCGTTTCGTTCCCAAGGAAGTATGCGTTCGTTTCACATTTAGAAGGGAGTGCGCATCGTCAGTTTGTGGAGGATCACCGGGCGGCGCCCGTCAACAGCACGCGCTCCTTGCTCGCCGTGACCAACCAGCGTGCTAGGAGCGACGGGCGATGGTTGGTGGTAAGCTGTAGAGGTACGCGCTATGCTAAATGTGTCTGATATCTTGCGCAGTCTGTCACAACGTCACAGTAACTCGCACTCGAGTTCAGGTCCATAAGTAAGAGAACGTCACTGATCAGTGTTCCGTTTTGCGCCGTCGACGTGACGATGAAGCATCGCTGGGTCAGCTGGGCGTTCACATGGTTGTTGTAATCATGCAAACGGCGCTGCAAACCTTGGCATGAACAAATTACAGAGAACAAGCAACCATGGAGTGCAAACTTCTGCCATGTGCTCAGATAGGCTGTTTTGATTGGTCGCACTAAGTGACGTCATCGGGAGAGTGAAATGAGAATGGGAAGCTGCGCGAATATCGAGCTGAGGGAGCATTTTGTTGGCTCGTATTTTGAAATTTCTTCATTGAATAACTCCCTTTCTTATGCATAGATTATCGTAATTCTTTTTGAGTCAACATCTGTGTGACATAAAGAATCTATCTGTAGTGTAACCGGCATCCGTTCAAGCGGCGTTTCGCAGCCACTTTAAGACTGCCACAGAACACCAAAGGGGGAAGTTCTTGACGATAGCAAAAATGATAATAGCAAAAAAATACAAGCGAGCCGAGCGGAGATCTGTGCATATATTGATTGTTATTGTGAAAGCTTGTGATACATGAAAAATTCCGTTCATCAAAGATTCGCGTTCATAAAATGCGTTCGTTAACAATTTATGCGTACGACCACCATAAAAACGTAATGCTGGTGTTTTTGATACGACAGCAGCAGTAGTGTGCCCCGGCGCGAAAGAGGATCAGATGCCTTGTTTTGTAGCGATTCATTTCCCAATCCATTCTTTTGACCCTCTCCGATTCATCAGCCGTGCCTTTCCCAGCCGAAAATAGCACTATATTTAAATTCTGAATTACAGGCACCAGATTACAGTCACAAAGGTTAAAGAAATGATTTGATTTATGGGTGTTTAACGTCCCAAAGCGACTCAGGCTATGAGGGACGCCGTAGTGAAGGGCTCCGGATATATCGACCACCTGGAGTTCTTTAACGTGCACTGACATCGCACAGTACACGGGCCTATAGAATTTAGCCTCCATCGAAATTCGACCGCCGCGGCCGGGATCGTACCGGCGTCTTTCGGGCCAGCAGCCGAGCGCTATAACCACTAAGCCACCGCGGCGGCTAAAGAAATGAAATGGCAAATCAGTCATTACAGTATACGGTTCTGGGTCCATACCTCAAGATTACACCTTACCGTAAGCAAACACAAAAATGCCAGAATTTATCGCTGTTAAAATGCATATTTCCTTTTAACCCCTCAGTGAGTTACTTCAGTCGTGCGTTCTTTAGCGGCGATATTTTACCTGGGAATATGGATAGGCTGTGGAGAGAATTATTCGACGGCCGCGGATATTCGGGTCTCTTCCTGTTCGCCGGTAGGTTCAGACACAGGTGTAGCAGGTGGTTCATTTTATGCGGGGTCGCGTGAATCACAGCGAGAGTCTGAGCAGACTTCAAGATATGGCTGATGAGAAACCTGTTGGGAGAAATCAGGTAGCTTTTCAGAAAATGCTGGAAAAGAAAAGTGTTTTCCTGGTTTTAACTTTACCTCCACTCTAAAACCTCAATTCAGTTTGCATTATACTCCTGGTGCCTTAAAAATTCACTGGAATTTTGCCGTGTGCGAAAAGTTTCGTGCAACGCATACAGATGCTTTCCGTCGAAGCGAGCAGCAGTCGAGCATTTCAGAACGATGCCTCGTTGGAAATTGCAGTACGCAGTGCAATTTTCATTTAATAGTGATTCATGGAGCTCTTAATGTTTCTCCTCGATTATGCATCGGCACGTGCGGATCAAGATTAGATCTATCTGCAGTGCAACGTCACGCGACAGCTTGTGGAACTATTTTTCGTCCAGAAATTAGCCCGTTATCAAATCACGTGATTTGCATTGTTCGTAGGGCAGCTTGCGATGCATGTTTATTACTATGAAAGCGATGAAATCTTTTACTTTCAGAGGTCTGTCTGATACCGATCATTTTTTCATTTTTTCCCCTTTGCAATGGGCCATTACGCACGCGGCAGACGCGTTTTTGTTGTCGGCACGTGGTTTGAACACGCAGTATTACCTATATTTTTTTCCTGTGCCATGGCTGATATTCGTTCGATCCACTTCTGTATACGGCTCACACTATTGCGCCCATCAGACGCGTTGTTCGTCATTGTGTTCTGATTTCCTGTGGTATATTTCCCCTCCATCATTTGAATATCTTTATGGCCCGAACTAAGGCCGCTTATCTCCTTTGTTTAGTATAAGGCAATTTCAATCTTCTGTATATGCTTTCGTTTATTTTGTTCACACATACGTTCACGCGTCGCATATAATTTGTTTCCCATATAAATGGGGAGGCTCTGGACGAGTAGTGAGAGTCACGTACCGTCACGCACTATCATCAACTTATCAAACGCGAACAAGAGAACTGAGATTCCAACGTCAAAACAAAAACATAAGGGCTTCTGTGGAGGAAATGTTCTCGAGGTTGGTTAACACTTCAGATGTGCCGTCTTTGCACCTTTGAAGGCATGTTAAGCCCCTCTGGTATCAAGCTCCCCCCCCCCCCTCTAAGATTTTCTCATTTTGCTGTTCTTGTTCCAGAGCATTGTCCGCGTTTCATTTGTTGCTGATAGTGCGCACTATTGTACTATTGGCTTGAAAAGTTCACGCGATGTTGGCTGGGCTGTGGAAAAAAATCTGTTTTTTTGCATGAAGTACGCCAATCGCTGCCTTTATGAGGGGAAGTACATGTTCAATGCAGTGGCGACAATACCACATAAATGAGTCGCGAGGCACCTACATTAAATTCTTTTCTGCAAACACCTATAGTACCTGAGACAGTAACGTACGCGCTTGTTCAGGTATGGGCTCTGGGAAGTTCGCACTGTTTTCAAATCCGGTACATAAGGACATGGAAATGGATTGGAAACAATGGACACTTTAACAAATAATCACTTGAACGACGCGACTAAGCCACCAATGACGACGCCGAAGATCGCAAGAAATAACGCATCAGTAACGTACTATGCAGTAAGTGAAACAGACAACTATTGCAGCCTGCACTAGCCGTGATGACAGATGAGAGGCCGTTTTCGGGAACCATTATAGCTCTCTATAAAAGAGGAAGCACGATAACAACCAAGATGGACAAAAGACAAAGGCAGTTAGGTGCAGCGGGCAAACTTCAAGCTACCATTCAGAGAAGAATGAAGGTAATGTACGCAATTCCGAGAATAAGAGCAGTAGTGACATGTTGGTTCTCACACTTTGAAGAAGTTCCATTTTCTGCCTTTTGCTTTTTGAGAGTTGAGGGGCCACAGTTATTTTCTTGCGAATACTGCCGAATAATTACAAACAATGCAGTTTGCATTCTGCTTGTAGTTGCGCTTTTTTATTTTTGCATCTCGCCTAAGGCGTAACACAATGCCAACTGTAAATGTGGTACGAAGTTAAATTGTGACTTACCTGTCGCCGAGAACGTTGCAGTGCAGCAACCTACCGTTTTTTCTGTCCAGGAATACCTCTGCCATGCGGTGGCCTCCATTGTAGACGTCCGTAAATATGCGACTGTGGAGGGCAGATTTATTTACTTTAGTATTTCATTAAACGTACTAACTGACCTCATATATGAAGTCGAAATAAAATATGTGGCAAAGTGTGGTGCACAATAGGAGTTTGTTCCGCGCAGGATAAGAATAAAAAAATTAAGTATCATGAATGCAAGAGAAATAGTGAATAAATCCAACAAATTAGGCAAAGGCAGTTTTTCCTACATTTTTAATAGGCGCAGCGCTTTATTACTCGTGACTCCGCATGATAATGCGTTTATGCTATCTGGTAATTGTGGATGTCTTAACGTACGACAGTTTTTTTGTTTCGAATCTTTCACATACAAATGGCGTTATGTCACTTCAACAAAATTATTGATTGCTGTGCCAGTTCGTCAACTCTTAACGCTATACTAAATGACAGTGCATGAAAATTTCCCCCGCCCATTATTATCAGACATTTTTCCTAAGTTTTCAGTGGCGAGTCAAATGCAGCCGGAGCTTATAACTACCTATAAGCATCTCAGTGTTTACATAACTACTGAATTACTGTGTCATTTGCTGGTAACCTGCTCCATTAAAAAATGCTATCAAAATGTAATTTGCCTGTTTTGATACTTCAGTATACTTTATTAGTCGTCATAATTATCTACTGCACGATACAGTCATCCGTAGAAAATTTTAATATGCGTCAGCGGTATGTTTTCGCCTTAATTAACATCGCGTAATGAACTCAAATTCGATCAAAATGCTTTTCTCGCTGACTTTTCGTTCCGCTAGTGCATCTCCATGAAATTGTCTTTTGACCTCCAACTCAGATGTTTTTCTATCCAATTTTTTCTTGATGCTAAGCTCTGTTTAATGAACAATCCCTTCGAAGTGAATTAGTGCTACCAACCATTCTCATCGTTTTCAGATTATTTTTCTTCGCAAACAAGCACAGACCGCAACCGCCCTCCTGCGTACGTTACTGATGTTAACGACAAAAATTACATATAGCCTGCAACCACCAGCCCTTTTCTAAAATATCTTCATTTCGCACCTGATAACAACAGGGAGATGTGACATTCATCATTAGCTTAATTACATCCATTGAAGGGCAAATGCCTCTCTTGATTTCCTCTGATTAACCCTGTCCTGGGCCAGCTGTGTCCACCTTATCCCTGCGAACTTCCAAACGTCATCAGCTCACATTAGTGTCTGCCACTACCCTCCCCCCCGCCCCCGCTGCTATTGCGTTCTTTTATCGATATCATTAACTCTTGTTTGTTCACTAATACACTCTGCTCTTTTCCTGTCTCTTAACGTTACACCTGTCACATTACTTTCCATAGCTCGTTGCGCTGTTCCTGAATTTATTTCAAGCTTTTTCGTTAGACTCCAGGCTCCAGCCCCATAGGTGCCCACTGGCAAAATACAGCTGCTCTATACCTTCTTCTTCAGGGGTACTGATATGCTGCTATTCGTGTCATGAGAGTGACTGCCAAATAAACTCAGCTCCATACTTAATCTCCCAACTATTTCATTATCGTGCTACGATCAGCGGTTACATCCTCCATGGCACCGCTGCCTATCGTAAACTGTTCTGCCCTATCCGGGACTATTGACCATTAGTTTAGATTTATTCATGTTAATTTTTAGACTTACCATTTTGCTTTTCATGTTTGGTACTCAATTGTACTCTGCAATTTGCCACCTGATTTACTAAGCAAGGCAACGTCATCAGTCAATCGCAGACAACTAATGTATTCTTCATTAGCTTTTATCCCAGACTCTTGCCAGTGCAGTTCTCTATATACTTCCTATAGATATGCAATGAGTAGTGCTGAAGTAGAGTAGAAACATATTTTGGTAATTCAAAATAAGGACGAAGTTTTTTGTAGCGGTTGGTGTCCTTATTTCAGGACTCCAATGGCCATGTCTGTTTATCTTGCCCGGGACATCAGGTTACGCTGGATCACTTGATAGTGCTGGAGATCCAGTGTGTCCTTCTCAATCACCCTTAATGATTCTGATTTCGTCACTTTTCGTGTGCAGGACTATAGTGTCCGTACAGGCGCTATGGATATTCTCCAGTACCTTTCTGTAAGCCTCTTCCAAGCACTGGTCCGAAATCTTTGCATCACTGCTGAGGTAATTCCCACTGGTCAAATGCTTTCTCGTAATCTTTGAACCCAATATGTGGGTTGGTTATATTCTGCGCATTTCTCTTTCCCCTGAGTGAGAATGTGAATGTAGCTTGTTATCGGGCAGCCTTTAGGAAAGCCAGCCTCATCTTCAGGTTGACTAAAGTATAAGGTTGTTCGATTTCTATTGCCAATTACCTCAATAAATACCCTGCGAGCAACGGGCAGTACGCGATCGGCCTGTATGTATTCAAAGCCTTGGCGTTCACCTTACTTAAGGACTATATAAAGATAGCGTTCTTTCAAGATTCCGGTACGCTCAAAGTCAAAGGCATTGCATATACAAGGTAGCTAGTTTTTCTAGCACAATCTCTCCACTATCGTTCAACAGATCGGCTCTTACCTGATCATCACCAGCTGCTCTTAAGACTCTCATTATTTCCTCTCTCGTTACTGGGGATTTGTCCAATTGCTCTGCACAGCTGCCTCTCTAATTAACGTCTTGATTACAATGGCTACTGGATAGGTTTGTGTAGAACTGCGCGCTTACACGGCACCGCTGTCACTCGCTGACGAAGATTTTTGATGAGTGACTGAACAACAGTTTTGCACGTGCACTGCGCTGCCATAAATCCGAATTGGCATCAGAATATTCCTTGTCGCATCATCCCTTGGAGCCACCATGGGTGATGGCTCAGCCTTCAGTATGCCTGCATGTCCCTGGCATACTAAAGAAATCGTTAATGCCGGTTAGTGGACTGAAGCAACTTGCTCTTGCCTACATCTGGTCAGGATACCAAAACTGTGTGCTCGTATACACTGATGGATCTGCGTCACCAAAGGCATCAACAGCAGCTTTGGTAATCCCCGCTCAGCTCGATCCTTCTTCAGCCGCTGCAGAGCTTGCGGGCCTTCGGGAAGCGATTCGCCACATTTGCGAAGAACCGCCCCAGGAGTGGTGCATTTTCACTGACTCTAAACCTAAGCTACAGATTTTGGGATGCTTCCTACGCAACACCGCCTACCAAGCTCTGGCTCTTGATATCATTAGACTCCTGTCATTTGATCAGGAAAAAGGGCACCGTGTAGTGTTCCAGTGTATCCCTGGACACTGCGGACTCGATGGAAATGAGGCCGTCGACTCTGAAGCAAGAAGCGCCTTCAGTAGTGTCTGCGCTCAGCTGTGCCATTCTTTAGACCGGACACCACTTGTCTCCTTTCGGGATCTATGAGGAGTGCGACGGCTAGATACTGGGCCCTGCCATACACTAGACACATCCGCCTTAAACGGTTATATCCGGCGGTGACCTCTTCTGTTCCTCGCGGAATACCACGCCCTATTGCATGCATAATACATAGGCTACGTTTAAATGTCGCCTTCAAGCGCAAGTACTTGCACTTAATTGGACAAGAGGTCTCCCCGGACTGTACCACATGTGGCGTGCTAGAGACTGTAGAACGTGTTTTAGTGGCGTGCCCAGCATATACACTTGAAAGACTCATGCTGGCATCTGCTTTGAAGTCTATGGACACAAGGCCCCTCCCGGAGGGTTTTATCCTCGGCGCTTGGCCAGATAGTTCGGAAACTGCACAGGCAACGCGAGCGCTCTCACGCTTTTTAAGCGACACGGGCCTTCCCTCGCATTTGTGATGTTAGAAAGTGTGTCTTGTTGTCTTTTTTAATCTTCCTCCTCCCATCATCACCATCCCGCATCGTGACCCTCTTTTTTATCCTCTTCCCGTTCCCAAGTGCAGAGTAGGAGGCCAGATATTTATTTTTCCCGCCAACCTCTGCATTTCCCGCCAATAAACCCCCTCTCTAATGTAGAACACTTAGACTACTTTACCTATCTTGTCCATACCGCTCACCACATTGCCCTCCTTGTCTCTTAGCGCATACATCTGATTTGCAGATGCCTATAGTTTCCTCTTGACCGCTTTTAGCTTACCTCCGTTTTTTACAGCTTCCTCGGTTGCTCTTTCTTCACCGGCGGGATGTGCAGTTCCTCCACACTACAGCCTCCGTCATTAGCGTCCTGATTACCTCTGCTACTGCAGAAATGTGAGTAGCTGCTAAATTACTCAAAATGATAATGACACATAATACTCCTTGGCTCGTGCGGCGTACATCAGATTTCTGCCTATGCCTAGTTTCCTATTCATTGCTGTTAGGCTACCTCTTTTCTTATGAGCCTGCTCGATGCTCTGATATTATATTTCCTTTTGTCGGATACCATATGCTTACTGATTAGCTCTGACATCTGCCAGTGTAATGCTACCTATGTAATTAAAGGTTTTCATCTTTTGATTTATTAATCAGGTTTTGCGTCTCCTGAGAGAGCTCGCCAGTATTCTGTCTGGCTGCCGTAGCCGCTACTCCTATGACCCACCCCGTAATATTATTTGCAAGATCACCATTCGTCCCTTCAACTCGAAAGTCGTCGTCTTCAGCTGTCCAAATTCAAAGAGGAATACCTGTCCTGCAACGAGATCCTGAATTCCTCTACGTGCCCGCCTTTTAACATTATATATGATTTGCCTATCCTCCTAACCTCACTAAGTTCACTGGCATCCCATTTAATAACAGACAGTTCCCCGAACAGTACTTCTAGGCTGACCTCACTAGATAAGGTTGTGGTGTTAAACGTTGCCAGGTTAAATTTCCTGTGGTTGTTCCTCCGCGGGACGAGAGATTCGTAGCGCGTTCGGCTGCGTCACAAATCTGACCGCATTTGTCAGCTGCTTCGCAGCCGCTGGGAACTAAGGGCCGAGGGTTAATTCATGTAATCATATAGAATGTGGTGGCCAAGCACTACATCAAGGTGGCCATATCCTGTTCTGGCGATAGGATGCGTTGTCGGCCTTGGTCTCCGTGATCAGGCCTCACCTTACTCCTAGCTCCATCGACGGTCGGATTTTTCTCGTCCAACGGAAAATTGTTCAGCACTGGTATTGAAACCGCGGTCCTCTGGCACGCGAGGCGAATGCTCTATCTCTATGCCATCGCCGATCCCAATGTGGCGTTTGTTGGGCCGCAAATAAGAAATAAATGCAAGAGTCACTGAAACATTGGAAAGAATAAAGAAACGTTCTTTTTTATGGTGTTGATGCAGTTTACTAGAAGGGGAAATAATTGTGCAACCATCTTGAATAGGAGAAAATTTTGCAGAAGGTAGAAGAAACAAACCAGCCACATGCAGCCGATGGGATTCGAACTCATCACTAACGCATGTCACACGCACTGCTCCACCAGCTGAGATACGGCGGAGCCGGTCTTTCCTTCTATTTTCGAATCTATTTAGATCGCATGCATCGTAACTTTGAGAGTGCTTACCAGCTCCGCACCCATCTATAAGGGCCGACGTTTTGCTTTCGATCCTATATGGTGTTTCAGCCAACTTGTGCCAAGCTTTAAAAAGTAATGTCACGTTCTACGAATATTCGAGTAGACTAGGGTTGTAGGTGGTCATCTTTGCCAGCCTGCGTGTTTTCTCAGTAAGTCTAATTTGCTAACTCAGGCGAAAAATGTATTGGATCAAATTAGAGCTCCCAGTTGGATCCAATTAGAATGTCCAATTGTGTATTTTGAACCAATTGAAAGCTCCAGTTGGGCAGAACTAGTTGGTTTCAATTGAAAATTACAAGAATATTTTGTGCCTGGGAATCAATACAGATATATTCGCCAACTTTTGGCTTAAACAGTAGCGCAAAATTCCCATTGTAGATGTTGTAAAGCACGTTGACAAAACTGATCGTAGTTGTTTTTTTTTATGTAACTTTCACGTGGCCCCTAAAAATTTCCCTGCATTTAAAAACTGTTACATGACTGTGTGCTTCTGCATCGCGATGTTAGCAACCTAAAACGCACCCCGACTGATGGATCTCAGTTACACAAAGCGAAGTAATCAAAACGCCACCGGCCACAGCAAAGGTTCTCAGAAATGCGCGGGCAATTTGTTTTCCTAGAATCGTGATGCAGCAGGAGGAGTCAGACCACGCCGTCGCAGTTTCACGGCATAGCACAGATACGTTTTTGCTGTCCAGCGTGTTCGAGCCCATGATACAGCCTAATTATTCCAGCAAAATGAAGCACTCGCGCTTAGTGAAGTACCGGCTCCCCCGTGACGATGGCCTATTTATTCTGTCTCTTTTCTTGCTACTGATGAAATTGCGCTAAGTGGTGCACAAACATGCGAGCACATAGCGACGAAGCGCTTCGTCCGTCAGCGTTCACGACTTTCTGTACCACTTAGCACGATTTCCTCAGTATGAAACATCAACTATAGCCCCGCACTTTCCTTTCCGCATTCCCCTATGGCTTCTCTGGTTTCAGCCCCTGTTGGATTCTCTGTGAAATCATTTCAGACCGCTCATGTATTGCAGCCAGGTTATTTAAAGTGTCATCCGTGCAGTTTAGAGCAGCCCTAATGCGCAAATAAATGTCCCCTTTTATGCCAAAATCTAACAAGTTCCACTGAGGGGAGACGCTTTCTAAATTTGTTGTCAAGCTACTGCAGCACTCTTTCTCTGCATACTAAATTGAGAGGCAGTGTTTCTGATGACAAAACTATCGCGTTGGTAAGAGAGAACAAATCAGTTTGAGCGCCCAGCTTCTGAATAGACCTACTCGCGAAAGAGGACTAAATCGACGATTCACGAAACTCTCTGAGAAAAGAAAATGGTTTTATATTTTGTGACAACGCTGTCTACGGAACAAACTCATTCTCTCGGCGTCGATAACGCACATTGGAAACGCCAAACACGCAAGAATTCTGTCGAGTTTAAGGACCTTATTAGTAACTTACGGGTTTCGCGTGAGTGGTCCATTATTGTACAGCGTGGTCCGTGTTCTTCCCGTATCCTCCGGAATGTGACAAACACCACTGGTGACGAAGAAGAGCCAAGAGGCGACGCAAATGGGGATCGACACTGCCACACTAGGCGCCATTGCTGAAAAAGCAGGGACGGTGAAATTCCAAGAATTCTGTGACTCTTACGCCGGCAAGAAGTCCCTTTGGAAACACTGCTGGATTGAGCGATTATTCGTAACGGCCTCTATAGCAGAAG
This sequence comes from Amblyomma americanum, assembly GCA_030143305.2. Lineage (NCBI taxonomy): Eukaryota > Metazoa > Arthropoda > Arachnida > Ixodida > Ixodidae > Amblyomma > Amblyomma americanum. The sequence continues at coordinate 26,048 of JARKHS020011604.1, read as the reverse complement.
TACTGGTCGTCGCTTGTGAGCTGCTTCAGTGAAGAAAACTCATCGCTAATGTACTTACTTGGTTCAAATGCGGGCTATCGCGAACCTTTTGCAAAGGGATACGTCATCAGCGTTCTCTTATTTAGCCAACAATGTGGGGGTGAATCCGCTTGCTTTCGAATGCAAGGTATACCTACCGGTGGGCACATGCGCGATTGGTGTCTCGATGCTGTCGCCATTAGTCTGCTGCTCACAATGAACAATGAGGTTCACAAACCGTTCGAAGCCCAGCTTTCGCGTCTCGTCGTGGGCCGACAACAGGACCTTTGGTGCTTAACATTGTGTTTGTAGGTTAAAATAAATGAGAAAGGAGAAGGGGTACTGCAAAGTCATCGCTAACGCTTCTTTTTGCTGGCACTGCTAAAGGCAGTGGTCTTTTGCGACAATGGACAATTGCGTTGCTTTTAAAAGCGCGGCGTCTTTTGGGACAATGGACAATTGTGTCGCTTTTAAAAGCGCGGCCTCTGTAGAGAAAGGAGGTATGTACAGAGGTTTAAGGGCCTGAAGAAAAAAATAAAACCTGGTGAACAAGGCGGAAAAATAACTGTGGAATTTCCGAATAAGATTTTGTTCCCAGTGTTAGACTTCAAGTTGCTTACCCAGTGAAGCGAAATAACAGGCAATAAAGGGAGGCACCCAAATAGGCTTCAACGCAAAAGACCAGCGTGCAAAAACACACACACGAGGAAAGGCACAGGCAGCGAACCGATTTGTTGTGTGTGCATTTCCTTGTTTCTCACCGTTTCGCACTGGTCATTTGCAATGAAGCCTTACTAAGTTGCCCAGATAACAGTTCTTGCACCCAAGTTAGCAGTGCCACGTAGCTGTTGTCACTCACACGGAAAGAGGTAATCAATAGTATACTGCCTCCTCAAGAAAAATTTCCTTACAGGACAACAAAAACAATAAAACCTTGGTAGTATCATAGCGAGATGTCAAGTCAATCAACCCAGGAACACCAAATTTATGAAAGCTAGCGTGCGCGCGTCACTTGGCTTTCTTTATCGGTTTTTCGCGTATACTTTAGGTTTAGGATAAACTGGTGCCACGAGACCATTGGAGCCGGCACTGCGGAAACGAAGCCATTCAAGCTTTTATTGCTGTTTTTGCAGGCTGCTAGTTTTAATCATTGCTCTCGCACCTTCCTCTTACTCTTGCCAGTTCCACGCCTAACATTATTTGCATGTGTGTTGTCGAATTCTGGTGCTGAACGAGCGTCACATCGACCCTCGAGTTTTCGTTTGTTGCGCCGTTATCCATATTATTGTCTGTTGCTCTTCTTGTGGGGCGACCTTGAACTCAACCCAGGACCCTCATTTGAGGAGACACTTGCTCTGTTTCTGGAAGGTGAAAATGTAATTACGGCGAAGCTTGCAGTTATCGTGGAAGCACAGACTAAGCAGACGCTCTCCATAAGCGACCTTGGCTGCAGAATTCAGTCTTTAGAGTCCAAATTTCGTAGTTTTGAGGATTTACAGGCTACAATTTCTGAATGCAAAGAGGAAACCGAACGACAGAAACAGGTACTGCTGTCATTACTGTCAAAAATTCACGACCTCGAGAACTGCCGTCGGCGCTGCAATCTGCTCTTTTACGGAGTGAAATAAGTCCATGCTAACTGGTCTAGCGAAGAATCTGAACGTCACATCCGAGATATTTGTCAGGAAAACTTGGGAATCCGTTCTGTTTCTGTAGAGCGGGCGCACGGAATTGGCAAGCTTCAGTCTGGAAAAACGCGGCCTTTGATTGCTAACTTTACTGCGTTTAAAGAGAGGTAACAGGTTCTAAGTGACACAAAGAAGTTAAAAGGAACCGTCATAAGCGCTTCGAAGGATTTTTCCAAAACCGTGAGGATGAAACGGAAGTTCTTATGGGAATATGCTAAGTCACGAAATAGCGAAAGCGATAAAGTGAGCCTCCGGTATGACACCCTGATCATGAACGGGCAAAAGTACGTGTTTGATGGCGGTCTGAACCAAGTTGTGCCGCTGACTTGACCATCTCGGACAAGCGATGTGCGTCTTTGCTTTCTTCTCGTCAACTGCCCAAGTGTTAAGAACAAGGTGGATGGCTTCCCTGCTTTGATTGAAACAGCCAACTGTTATCATGGAGACATAATCATGGTTAGATGAAGACATTGCTGATAACTAAGTATTTGCGGCTGGCTTTACCGCTTAAAAGGACAGCAGTTCTCACGGTGCAGGTGTGTTTAATAGATAACAATGTTTTTCACGCTCGGCTAATAGTGATTCAGTCACTTGTGAGGCAGTGATCTGCCAGTTTATGCTGGCTAATGTCAAAGTGTTGACTGTATGCAGCTTTTACTGAGCTCCGGGTTCTTTCGTCGACTCATAGTTGGAGCTTACAGAGGCACTCGAAACACAAGTAGATGCGTTAGTAAACGGCGGGGACTTTGTGGGGAATCAGCCTTGCTGATTCGCATTCGCTGAGTTACGCATTGTGCCACGAGGCCCTTGCGAATGCCGTTTCGCCTCCCGTGACCTACGTTGAAGGCGCGCCAAGAGCGTTTCGGCAATTTTCCAAATCCGGTGGAGCCACCCAGGCTTGTTGTCCGGAGCACATCGTCTCGCTGCCACCTGCTGCGACGGAGCGGCCTGTATACTGTTCGCCGCATCCATCCGGGGAAAATGTGGCGAGACCAGTCCGCAGTCACCTCCCGCTGCTGTTGCCCTGGCGATTACTGCAGAATCGTAGCCTGCAGTTTTCCAACCGAGTATCCCTTGCCCTAGCGCGGGCGAACATTCGCTCGTAACCTTGTAGGTGAGTCGGACGACCTCGATTCCTTAGCGTGTTTTGTTTCTAGCTGGCGTTATTGTTGCTGTAGCAATTAATGCCTGTTTGTGTCAGCCAATGGGTCGTTCTTTTGTTCCATCATAGGAGGGCCCGCCGTGGTCGACGTGCGCTAGGTAGCTTACGCGATCACGGGGTGGGTCTGGTGGTTTTGAACTGTGTCAGCCGCGATTAGATGGATAGAAAGTATTTATTTCCCCGATTAAAACCCCACAACTTAAACTTGCCTTCTCTCGACTGGCACTAACAGCCCAATGTCATCACTACAGGAGATAGCTGCAGTCAAGAAATAAAGAACTTAAGTTTTTCGCGGATTACCATTAAGCGAAAGAACCAACACGTGGAGAAAATATTTTAGATATAATACTGACAAATCAAGCTGACCTTGTTGTCTCTGCATTTGTAGTGCCTGACCTAAGTGACTGTCATTGATCTCCCCGGAGAACACTCGGACCGAAAGAATGGACTAGGCGACAGGTGTACCCAAACAGACGCACATTTAATACACGCTACGTGACACACACACTAGCACACAAATCTAACACAGAAGAGGGCAAATACGGGCTGGTTGGTACATGTTTTACGATATGGAAAAACAGCGCAATCAAAGATGAGACACAAGAGAAGCACAAAACACCAGCGCTCACTAACAACCAAATGGTTTATTGCTACAGGTGAGGCAGCATATAAATGAAATGGCACGAGTAACAACACAAAATAAGCATGAGAGAAAGATACCGCACAACCACACAACTTGACTAAAAAATGGGGACGTCACTGATTAAGATACGCAAGTTCCTTTGATAGTAGACTTATCGATGGGCTGCTGATACAGGTGTTACCGAGCTTTCTGATATGGCAAGCCTCCGAAATCAGCCTTGTGGTCTCATCTTTATAACGGGCGATGATAGTTGTCCTATTGAGGTGCGCTTCGCAAACATCACACTCTGCACAGTGCACAGCAAGATGGTTTCTGCGAGACTTGTTCTCTATATCGTTTGCATGTTCACGCAGTCTATCATTGATGCATCGTCCCGTCTCACCGATGTAGAAACTGCCACAAGAGGTCGGGATCTTGTAAACGACACTGAATGAACTTCCGCTTATGCTTCTTCTGGCAGCCTTTTCTGCTTCTATCCTCATTAACTCGCTTGCACAATCCGCTAAGTTTATTCCTGGCTGAAAAAAACAGCCTAATGCCTCCTTTGCTCACTATCTTCTTTAGATTGTGTGAAACTTTGTTCACATACGGGATGCACACTGTTATTTTTCTTTCTGCCAGACCCGCATCGGTGCCCTTGATCTTTCGCAGACTAAATTCTGCAAGCAGGGACTCAGCAACATTTGACACCATCTTCGTGGGGTATCCTGCTGCAGATAGCCTGTTCACCTGTGCGTGGAAACTGCCTTTTGTCTGATGCAGACATGATCTTTGCAGTGCGGCTCTTAGGCATGCCTTAGCGATACCGCGCTTAACAATCTTCGAGTGAGAACCTGAGTTAGAGAAGCACTGCAGTCTTCGCAATGAAGCTTCTTTGTTATTTTGGAAATAAAGTAGCCTGCTAGGTACACTAGCGACTCCTCTCCTTCCGAGCTTAAGTCTAGAAGGTCAGAGGGAGCTATGACGCTGCCCTCTTCACTCTGTTCTTTTTCTGCATTCAAGCCCACGAGCAAAAATCCTTGATCATCTGAGTAGCTACCGTACCTACTCGGCCTTAGAAACTGTGCTAGTGTCGCGCTCCTAAGGCTGCACTTGAACTCGTAGAGGCGTGGGATGGGGTTTTTTGCCCGCAGAGTTGAGAACAGGTTCTCAAGTCCATCTTGACTGAACCTACTTAATAAAACATACTCGAAATCGCACTTCTTTATTAGCATGTCTTGCACTTCGAGTGCAGACAGTGTTGACAAAATGATGCCTGTTTGAACAGGCTTCCATATTGCTTTAGTCTGTGCACCAATACCAATTTTAGAAAACAACTCTACTGTCTCATTCAGAAATTATACGCCGTCCTCACAAGTTCCTCCATCTGCTTTGCTAAATGCGAGCTTGCTGATTCGTGATGTCACCAAGCGAAACCAGCGAAAGATCGTTGCGACAAACCATGCCGTCGAAAGTGAATTTTTCGATAGCAATCCTTTCTCTACCAAAATGTGCAAACCAGCTGATGTGTCGTTGTGAAATAAACTGTAAGCCAAACTAACTTTCATTTTGTCATAATGAGTAGGATCGACACATGCAGGATTCAGGTGAGGAGCAAGCTTGAGCTCAAAATTTGGCGTCGCGCTGGACCAGAATCTTAATATATTCAATGTTTACAACGTTAGTTGGCAGGCCGTTTTTTTAACTACATCATCGGGAAGGTAAATTAACTGACCTTTAGTCAAGTGGTTCCTCAAATTTTTCAGTAAGTGGGGCACATCAGCAAAAAACCACAGCTTTCGTGTAGGATAACAGGGGTGAACACAGTTTGTATGCGGCCGGCTGTGTCTTCCTGCATGAATGCCAAATAGCCTCCAGAGCGCCAGGTTCCCGCCCCCCATGTCGGAGGTCACGGCATGAATTTTCAATCCCAGTGCTTCGCATTTCGTTATTACATTAATTATTTCTTCCTTCAGTGTTACAGCATCGAATGAATTTCCTGTTAAATGATAGGCAATCGTTTGTTTCCACCTAGTGGACAACCCTCCCAACATGAACACTAATCCGTGAGTAGCTAGCGTATCTTCCGGTAGGGAACCGTCGGATAAAGGCAATGTCGGAGCGCCGAGAACACAGCGGCATGAGTGATCGCAAACGAGCCCTGGTGTAACTTGCATTTCGTCAATCATTAAGGTGGCGTGGCGCTCTTCAGGCTTCATGAGGTCAATCTAGGAGGAAAAACACATAATACGCACCACAGGCTTAATACAACATCCACCACAGCCATATCTAAGCTATGATCAATCTTCAAAGCTATAACGTGTAGAGAAATATTGCAGCAACTTTTATAGTATTAAGAGAAGCAAAAGAACACAGAGTCGCTTTAATATATACTCGTAGTAAGTCATAATGCTAGTAAAAGGAACCTTAATGCCATTACCAATTCATAGCCCTCAATTACCTCTCATGTCTTACAGGCAGATTCAGAACCGTAGCGCTTTTATGTATGAGGCTCATGTATACATAGTTATTCAGTATACCTTCATTCTGAGAGGCTCGATCATGTCTTGAAGAAGCCCAGGCTGAAACTTGAAATTCTCCAAATGGCGTTGGAGTGTGCGCTAGGACGGGAACGGGAAACCATGGTTTCTCAGCAGACTGTAACCTTGGGACCCGCAGGACAGACGCAGATTGAGTGACTTTACAAGCGTGCTGGCCTCCCAGCGCATCCCTTGTGCTGAAAGCCGCTCCATTGACCTCATCTGGTCGTCACTGAAAATATGTTTAAACTTTGACTTCAGCCGTTCTTTTTCTTCTTCACTTTTAAGATATCTTCTCTTGGCAGCTCCTAGTTTCCTCTGCGACTCTTCATGGAGGCGCTCCAGTTGTGATATGCGGTTTAATAGAGCTTGGTGTGTTGCTAAAAAAAATAAAATAAGCAGTCCTTCAGGCACCAGGGACGAATTTCTATATAATAAAAAAGCCACTTGAAGTTTGCAGAATCTTACAAAATCTTACAAGCATGCTCAAGATCAGATGCAAGAGGTTCTGGTGTCGCTATGCAGTCCGCGGAGTGCGTGGCTGTTTCCCTGATCTGCCAAAAAAAAGAAAGGCCTCAGACAAAGGTAACAACTTTGCAGTCAAACCTAACACTTACCGCCTGGAAAAGGCAGCTTTGTGGACTCATGAACTTCGATATCTTCGGCTTGGACTGAAATGAGGAAGCCAAGCACTGTTCATATACCGATCTCCTGATCTCAAGTATTTATACCATTGCGAGCATTTTCAGCGAGCAATGTGTGGAATGGCAAGCATCTTGTGACCATGCAACTAATATGTTTGAGAAAAAAATCAGTGCCTCTTACGATCGTGTTCAAGGGTAGACGAAGCAGGACTTGAAGGCATGACTCTGCCATCAGGCAGTTCTCCAGCTGTCAAGAAACCTGCGTGAAAGGACAATGTCAGGCACTGCAAATGCATGCGGTGTGACCAAGCTAGTACTCACCGTCTGGAATGCACTGCTCGCCACTGCCATTATGAATCGCGACATCTTCTTCGGGTGGGATTGAAATGGAAAAGCCAAAGCCTCCTGAAAGCCTGAACACCGGTTTAGGTTTGCAAGTAAGCGCAATTTTTCAAAAAAAAAGTATGCTCACAGGATGACTCGGCAGGCACTACTGCTGTGACGTTGTTCGCAGGTACGCATGCTGGAGCGAAACAAATATTTCAGATACACCGACAGCAAATTCAATTCCGGAAAATGTTCGCGAGTCTTCGGCGCATTGCTAGGTTTTTACTGGGTATTTATGTAAAAAGTTAATATTTTATTAGTCATTTTCCGATCGTGCTGCAGAAAAATGCAACAAACACCGCTTTTGTTTGGGAGTGGCAGCCTTATCGCAGGAGGCTTCCTTTGCTTAGGCGCACTCCGATGAGAAAAAATGGTCGGAATCGCATTAGGCTTTAATTTCTTCTTCCCGTACTTCTGTAGTATGAGCGGCTCAAACTGATCAGTATCGAAATGGAGCTGCAATATTATGCAATACTGTTAAGAAAACATGTGATAAAAAATATACTCGCCCAGAAAAATTCCCAAAACGCTACAAAGTTAATTCCAATGTACCTCGTGAGGTCTTTCTCTTGAATTAATTTTTAAAGGCATAGCTAATATTCGGCTGCTTAATTTATTCAGGACCATAAAAAAGACACGTGATAAAAAAGAGTTTCAGGGCTTTTAGTGATCAAAAAAACCAAACTGATAACCCAAAATAAATATTTGAGGTCACTTGTACGCGAGCTAAGAAACTGCTAAATCACCCTAAGGCAGGCGATAGTATAACTCTGCTATAGTGCCAAACGGCATTGTTTTTTCAGACCACAGCAGAGCTCTGGGGAACACGGGAGATAGTCTGGCTTACACGCTGCGAAAATCTACATGCTTCCTATTCTGCGCCACCGTTAGAACCACGTGTATTTTCTGGAAAGAAACATTACGTCCGCGATGGAAACATTTTAGCGGGAAAACCACACCGAGACTCAGAAAATAAGGCGGCTATAATAGGCGCAGCACACAGCAATCCCATCAAAAGGAAAGTATAACATGGGAAACGACACACAATGATGAGCGAATTAAGCAAGATTGTCAGCCTCTTGACGAGCTGGCAAGAAGTTTCAAGTATACAGATTAGTTTATGCACCAAGCAAAGCAGAGTACCTCGCAGAGGACGGTGTGGTTCGTCGGAGTGAAGTCCTCACGTCCGATATTCTGAATCCACTTTTTTCTTCGACTGATGTTCTTTCCTCGAGGAACCGTGAAAAGCATGAAGCCATTTTCACGCCGGCTTGTGCACTGAAATGCGCAGCAACCCGGCATAACGCGGCGCTAAAAGCACGGTTCGAATGAATGAAGCTCGACCCGCGACAGAGGAAGGCGGCCTGCACATGGCACCGAAGAAAAACAACAACAGAAGCAAAGCGAAGCTTTCGCGCGCGTTTCCAAGGCGACGGCGGAAGGGCTAATCATTGGTCAGAAATGCGCCGAGTGGAGGCGCGGGCGAGGAGTACGTGCAAGGGTTTGCGGTGCAGCTAAGTTCACAGAATGGCGCTACTTGTACATCAAGGGGCTTTAGGTTGCTCTAGTGTTCCTGTATATGCTCCCGCAGGGAGCAGAGTTGCGCGAAGGTCCGCCATTTTGTTCCAAGTTGTGCGGGAAAGCAGCTCCTCGAACGCACAGGCGCTGGGATCATGGCGGGCCTGGCGTTATAGAGCAGTTAACTTTTTTTTTTTTTGAAAAGCTTACAAACGGCGCTCAATTGCGGTCTGTTGTGCTGTTGTGCTGTTTATTCTCTTACCTCGCATATTCGAGTTCCTTTCGGGGCTGCTTTCACGCGTCCCATACGCAAAAGCCAGCGCAGTCGCTGACGTACGACTGACCGTCCAGACGGCACTGCGTAAAAAGCTTTGCCGCTTTCGGTACAGTTCTTGCAGTTTGGCGCATTGCACCCCGTCATAGTTGGACGCTGCCGTCACTACACACTATCAAAATATATAACAACTGGAGCGCACGGAAAAGGCGGGAACAGACCGCAGCCGACCGCACCGGACGCGTCCGATCTCGATGGCAGCCGAGAGGGTACTGGGGCTGGCGAGGAACCGGCGTTGCGCCTCGAAAGTCGGCTCTTCCACTTCAAAATGAAACGAACGTCGTCTGCGGAATCACGTGACGGCCGCTCGGCGAATGGCGTCAAGAGCGGCGCGAGGAAAACAGTCGCGCAACTCTGCTCCCTGCGGGAGCATATACAGGAACACTAGGTTGCTCCTTTAAGCAACTTTAAGGCCGCTGACGGCCGCCTTTATTGCTATGGACCTTTACCTTATCCTTATGGACCTTATGGTCCTTTACCTTCTTTTACCTTATCTCGTGTAAATTTTTTGTCTCAGAAAGGTTTCCAACAGCAACACAACATACACACTGAATACGAAAAACGTATTATTTCTGATATATCGTGATAGTTACTTCTTGTCGCGCATTTAATATTGCGTGTTAAATTAGCTATTATCTTATCTAATATATTTATTCGATATTGCGAGGCCCATGAACGCACTGTGACGCTACATATAACTATTGAATCTGCACGGGCTTTATAACTGAGTTTTCTTCAGTAAGCGTAACATATCGTCCTTAATGTGTAAACACAGCAGAGACAAATCGTAGTCGGTGCACCATGTGAAACTTCCATGAGCATGTTTAATTAAAAAGCAAGCCTAAATATATTAGCTGAGATGTAATGCATGAATCATATGATGAAGAAGATTTGTTAAATTTTCGATTCTTTATTGCCGGGTGGGTATAGAAATGAAGTGTGTTCGTTATTCAGAAAAATGTCCTTTTGCTGAAACCATGCAAATAATTAGTGAATATCCTTTTGCATCAAATATATACCGTTCTTATAATCTGCGCTATAAATTGCGATGACTTGAAATACAAGCAGTTGAGCAAAACGTTGATTGGGGCTACATTGGTAAGGATTCCTAATGAGACAGCGCAGTGTTCTTTCTCTGGTCCGTCGTCTTTTGCGCTGTTTTATTATGAGCAGTTGTGTCAAGTCGTTAGTATATAAACTGAAGAGCAGGAGTCGTAATGACCGCTGTGGCATACCATATCTTGAAGATTCTATGACACTTGTACTGCTTACCTTAGTGCCTGATAGCAATCGTTTATAGCCAGTTTGCGTCTACTAAGAACATATAGCCATAATATTCATGATATACGTACCTTACTAGGTGTACCACACTTTACCATCAGATGCGAAACAACTGTACTCATTAGTCTGTCCGCGAATACATACGCGGTTGTGTCAAGAATTCTTTTCTGTGATTCTGTGGAGAATGTTTTTTCGGCACACTGCCGGGAAGCAATCCCTCCAGGACGCGAGAGCGGCAACTAAACTTTATAGCGGCCGAGAGACTACTGTTTTGCAATACCCGCTAAAGATGTCGTTACAAGAACCGATTACATGCAGGGAAGGAATGCAGCTACTGGGTGCCGGAGAGCAAACTTGGAGTCAACAACACCTGCTGTGAATTCATATATGACCTGCTTTGCGGCGCTTCACCCAAGTACCAGGTCTACGAAGATTGCGATCTTGCTTGACGCGCTTTATATGCACTTTGTAATAAATTCGTGCAGCAGTCTTTAAACTCTTACGACGAATAACCCCCGAATGCAGAAATGTAACTTGGCTCGCGCTTTGACTCAACTTCGGCAAGTCGAGTCGAAGCGCCAAGGCGGCTTCAGAACGGCCAAGTTGGGTTTCGTGTTTCATAGATGCTGTTACGTTTCGCCTACGACGCGCGGTATAGCCGGCGCGGATGCAACGGACGCCGGGGCTTCGTACAAAGTGGCGATCATTTTGGGCCCGTTCAGTGCTGCCGAAACGCCTCCCGCCAAGCGCGTCCAGGCAGGTTTCAATGCCACGTGTCGTCGGGTGTGCGTGTGTGTGTGTGTGCATGTTGGTGCCCACGCTTGTCAAAGCGCGGCAGCCGGGGAGAGGAGCTCCCCAACTGGGAGGCGAGGAGGTCTGACCGGCGCCGGCCCGGCGGACGCGTCACTTCACGTCTCAACATGTCCGTGCGTCGCCGTCTCGTGCGACTCATCCCAAGCCGTTCCTTCTTGCCCTCGACTCCGAGGGTATAAAAGCCGCTGCCCCGGACGCCAGAGAGAGACTTCGATTTTCTTCCGTCGAGTAACGTGGTCGCCCTGACCGGCTGCTATTTTGCGATGCCAGAATAAACAAGTTGTTCTGTTGCCAGTCGACTCATCCTTTGCCGGGACCTTCGGATGTTTCCAGCTGTGCCCCAGGCCGCCAGGCCAACGCTACCCTTGGGGCTTGCAACCCATTTGCAACAACTGGTTGCCAGCGGTGAGATCCCGACAACGGAGGCCAGCAGCGAAGATATGCGGTCAACTGTATGCTGAGCAGCACAACGACCATCCGGGAGCAGTGCAACGAGCCCTGTGTGATGACTGGTTGCCTGCAGCGGAACGACTGCGCTGAATTCTTGGCTGCGAGGTTTGGTGAGTGCGGGACTTTCTTCTGAGTTTTACCAGGCTTTTGTTAGTGTCAGAAACAGAGCTGGTAATTGTGGTGGTCGTTGCTGCCGGGTTAGTTTGCGGCAAGACAATAGTAGGCAGTAGAGAAAGCAGCATTCGGAGCAGCCATGGATTTGAAGTCGTTGCGCAAACCGAAATTGCTGGAGCTTGCAAGAGAGTTGGGTCTGGATGTCTCAGAAAAACTCAGAAAACCAGAACTGCTAAGGGCTATTCTTGAGTTGGAGGCTGAGGAGGACGAGCTGTCGGAATGCCTTGAGACCATTGAGGAGAGGGAACAAAAAGAAAAAGAGAAAGACGAGCGCGAACGTAAAGAACAAAAAGAAAAAGAGAAAGACGAGCGCGAACGTAAAGAGCAAAAAGAGGAGCGCGAACGTAAAGAGCAAAAAGAGAAAGAAGAGCGCGACCGTCAACACGCTTTAGAAATGAAGCGTGTCGAGGTAGAGATGGAACGCGCTCGTAATGGAAGTCAGGCACACGGTGCAGGAGAACGGGTATCGTTCAAAATGACTGACCTGATGCGGCCGTTTAAGCTTGGAGAGGACATTGGTTTGTTCCTGGTTAACTTTGAGCGAACGTGCCAGAAGCAGGGGTTCTCTCGGGAAACGTGGCCACAGCGCTTGCTCACTTTGTTACCCGGCGAGGCTGCCGACGTAGTCGCTCGCTTGAAGAGAGAGGAGGCAGAGGATTTCGACCAAGTGAAATCGAGTCTGCTAAAAAAGTACAGGCTGTCAGCGGGTTGGCAAACCAGGGGACAAATCGAGGGCGCCGTTGAAGTTGGTACCTATCATTACGGAGCCTTTTAGACGGCTCGTTATTGATACAGTGGGACCTCTGCCGGTAACAGCCACGGGGTACAGACACATTTTGACTGTGATCTGCCCAGCGACAAAGTTCCCTGAAGCAGTGCCGCTTAAAGAACTCAGCTCAGTTGAGATAGTCAATGCACTACTGTCCATATTTGCGCGAGTTGGTTTTCCTGCGGAAATCTAGTCAGATCAGGGCACAGTGTTTACTAGCGCTTTGACGACAGCCTTTCTCGAAAGGTGTGGGGTAAAGCTGTTACACAGCTCAGTGTACCACCCACAGTCGAATTCCGTTGAGAAGCTCCACTCCGTCATGAAGCGCGTGTTGAGAGCATTGTGTTTTGAACAACAAAGTGATTGGGAGCTGTGTCTGCCTGGGGTGATGTTTGCATTAAGGACCGCGCCGCATGCGGCTACGGGGTTTTCGCCAGCTGAGCTGGTGTACGGTCGCTCGCTGCGGTCTCCGCTTCGCATGCTTCGAGACTCGTGGGAAGGCAGGGGCGACGACCCAGTCGTGGTCGAGTACGTGCTTAGTCTCCTCGAACGCTTAAGAAGGGCACAGGAGTTGTCAGGTGAAGCAATGGCAAAGGCCCAGCAGAGGGCCAAGGTTTATTATGATCGGACAGCCAGGGCCCGTCGTTTTGAGGTGGGCGATGAGGTAATGATATTGCGCACATCGCTAAAAAACAAACTCGACGTGCAGTGGGAGGGCCCAGCACGGATTGTTCAAAAACTGTCGGATGTTAACTACGTGGTGAGTCTGCCAGGAAAACGGAAAGCACAGCAAGTTTACCACTGTAATCTGCTCAAACGCTATAGACAACGGGAAGCAGTGGTGTGTATGATGGTAAACGTTCCCGAAGAGCTTCCGGTCGAGCTTCCGGGACTAGACTCAGTGACGAACAGGGAAGACACTGATCAGGTCATTAGTGACTTAATCATTAAAGCACCGCTGTCGGCTGAGCAGAAAACCGAACTACACTAACTCTTACAAGAGTTTCAAGGTCAGTTCTCTGAGAGGCCTGGTAGGACTTCTGTCCTTACTCATGATATAGAACTTACCTCCCCAGAGCCAGTACGATCCAAGGCGTACCGGGTGTCACCCCGCCAGCGCGATATTATGGAGGCTGAGGTAAAGAAAATGCTACAGCTCGGTGTTATTGAGGCGGGTGAGAGTGATTATACCTCCCCTTTGATTTTAGTTGAGGTACCGGGCAAGGAACCTCGTCCTTGCGTCGACTACCGCAGGCTTAATTCCATCACTAAGGATCAAATTTATCCGATCCCTAACATCGAGGAGCGCCTTGAGAAAGTTAGTAGCGCTCAGTTTATTTCCACCCTAGATCTTGTCAGGGGTTATTGGCAGGTTCCACTTACAGAAGAGGCTGGTAGGTATGCGGCGTTCATTTCACCAATGGGAACATTCCGTCCTAAACTTTTGAGTTTTGGTTTGAAGAACGCGCCATACTGCTTTTCAAGCCTCATGGACAAAGTGTTGCGGGGACAGGAAGAATTCGCTTTACCGTATTTAGACGACGTAGCGATATTTTCCGCATCCTGGTCTGAGCATATGGCACACTTGCGGGCAGTGCTAACCCGCCTGCGCGAAGCGGGCTTGACAGTCAAGGCTCCCAAGTGCCAATTAGCACAGGCCGAGGTTGTCTACCTCGGTCACGTGATTGGACAGGGTCGTCGCCGCCCCTCTGAAATAAAGGTGGCCGCTGTGCGAGACTTCCCGCAACCGCGCACGAAGACCGATATTCGGTCGTTCTTAGATGTCGCCGGCTACTATCAGAGGTACATCCCCAGGTACTCCGATATCGCGGCTCCCCTGACGGATGCTCTAAGAAAAACAGAGCCCCAAACAGTTGTCTGGAGCGAGACAAAGGAAAGAGCTTTTAGCGCCCTAAAGAGCGCCCTAACAAGCCAGCCTGTGCTACGATCGCCAGGCTACACAAAAGGGTTCGTTGTTCAGTGCGATGCTAGTGAGCGAGGCATGGGCGTTGTACTGTGCCAACGGGAAAATGGAGAAGTGGAACACCCCGTCCTGTATGCTAGTCGTAAGTTGACCTGTCGTGAGCAGGCGTACAGCGCCACCGAGAAAGAGAGTGTGCGTGTCTCGTGTGGGCCGTTCAGAAATTGTCATGCTACCTAGCCGGCTCGAGGTTTATCATTGAGACGGATCACTGCCCTCTCCAATGGCTGCAGACCATCTCTCCCAAAAATGGCCGCCTCCTGCGCTGGAGCCTCGCTTTGCAACAATATTCCTTTGAGGTGCGTTACAAAAAGGGGAGTCTCAACGGTAACGCCGATGGCTTAAGTCGAAGCCCCTAACGTAGGAATCCGCCTCAAAGTTGTGTGTTACTGATGTTTCCTTCCTGAGGCAGGATTTTTAACATATTGCTTTTGTTCAGTGTTTCAAAGTGATTATGTGCTTTCTAGTGCAATTTTCCAATTTGTGGACGCGTTCTGAGTGCTGCTTGACTACTGTAAGGAACTAGGCAGTAGTATAAAAGGGGAAAGAGCCTGGCAGAGCTTAGTGAGGGTTGTCTCGTGCTTGCTGACTGAGCGGTTGCGTTTCGGCGTAGTTCTAACGCTTGCTGGGAACGAGCACAAAAATGGCAACTCTCCCGAAGTCACTTTGCAGTGTCCTGTGTGATCCTGAACCTGAGAACGAGGCCTTCTCGGTGCGCTGCGCTCAAGCAACGTCGAGCGACGACCGGTTTCGATTACGAGCACCATCGAGCGACATCCCTCCGGACAGCGGATGCAGTCCCCTGACCATCGGGATCTCCTTCTCCCGGCGGGGCGGTCTGTTACGTTTCGCCTACGACGCGCGGTATAGCCGGCGCGGATGCAACGGACGCCGGGGCTTCGTTCAAAGTGGTGGTCATTTTGGGCCCGTTCAGTGCTGCCGTAACGCCTCCCGCCATGCGCGTCCAGGCAGGTTTCAATGCCACGTGTCGTCGTGTGTGCGCGTGTGTGTGTGTGTGTGCATGTTGGTGCCCACGCTTGTCAAAGCGCGGCAGCCGGGGAGAGGAGCTCCCCAACTGGGAGGCGAGGAGGTCTGACCGGCGCCGGCCCGGCGGACGCGTCACTTCACGTCTCAACATGTCCGTGCGTCGCCGTCTCGTGCGACTCATCCCAAGCCGTTCCTTCTTGCCCTCGACTCCGAGGGTATAAAAGCCGCTGCCCCGGACGCCAGAGAGACTTCGATTTTCTTCCGTCGAGTAACGTGGTCGCCCTGACCGGCTGCTCTTTTGCGATGCCAGAATAAACAAGTTGTTCTGTCGCCAGTCGACTCATCCTTTGCCGGGACCTTCGGATGTTTCCAGCTGTGCCCCAGGCCGCCAGGCCAACGCTACCCTTGGGGCTTGCAACCCATTTGCAACAATGCTCAACCTGACTTGCTTCGTCAAGTTAAGCGCGTGCTTGAAAGCGAGGGCGCATTGCTCGTCTGGGGATGAGAGTATTGAACAATCTATTATAATAATGCCCATTTTGCTCCTATAAAACAACGCATCTCGTTCAGCAGTCATAAACAGGCACTAGGTGTGAGTGACCTGCATAAAATTGCTAACAATAAAAACTACATTTCAGTGCTACCCGCTGCTTCCACTTGATTGACGTTTTTGGCTGGCAACGTGCTCCACATTGAGCCAATCGTAGTTGAGCCATAGCCAGTTTTTCCCATGCTTTTCCTGCTCCCAGCGGAGACCAGCGCCTCAGTTCACTTTCGAGGAAAAAGAATTGTTATTGTGTTTGGTTAACGCGCGTCGGCATATATCAGAGTGCAAAAAAACGATGTGTCGTCGCTGGCAAAAAAAAAAAAAACGTCACTTGGAAGGAAATTGCCGGGCTGTTTAACAGCAATCACGGGGTGACCCGACGTGACCCCAATCAGCTCAAGAAATGCTGGGCCAACCTAAACAAAAGTCGAAGGAAGAGGACGCGAGGAAAAAGAGAGATCGCCACAAGACAGGTGAGCGCGGCTTGCAGGCCGTTGACAAATGTTTGTTCCTGCATGCTTTGTATGCCATGGATAATGGCATGATTATTCTACTTCGGTCGGCGTAAGCAGCGTGGACTTGAATGCATAGTTTTTTAGGAACAGTGTGATAACACGTAAATGGGCACGTAATAACGTTTCGGTGCAGTGTACTCTGCTTTATTTACAAACGCAGATGAATGCAGCCTGCGTTAATCGTGTAAATAATGCCCAAGCAGTATCCTGTACAGCCTCCGTAATTTTTAAAAACTACAGAGAATGTTTGCTACATTCAAGTCAGTACGAAGGCATGCGATTCCTGCTGCATAGAACACTATGATGAGCGGGCAGTGCAGTGGGACGGAGGGCTCGCGCCAGGCCAGCAGCGAACTGACAACGATTTTGCTCGGAGTTGGTACCATTCGCATACTATCGCTCCGCGAAGCCAAATTGGGTGCACCGTAGATCAGACGGTGTCTACACTGGCGACCTTCATGTTCATGAGGAAACTTGCCGCGCTATTGAGAGTTGCTTGGTACTATTGAATATCCGGAAGGCTGTACATACAGCTACCTACCTTTACTCATTCCTGGCACTGCTGGGACGGGTGGCACAAAAACGTAGCGAAAACAACACACAGATGCATGCATTGGTGTGCCTTTGGTTGCTTTTGTGTGGCACTTCATGAACAAAATATTTTAATGGCGCATTGTCTTTAAATTAAGAGTAGCTTCACTGTGTGCGGTGTCTTTTTTCTTTTCAGGAGGAGGGTCAGCTCAATGCACTGTGAGCGCTCAAAGTGAGCAAGTCATTGCTGTTGCCAGCCACATAATGACCAGGGTAGGCAACCAGACTGACTCCGATGGAGGCATCGACCTGCCACCTGAGAAAAAATTCTAGTGTAAAGGGGTGCATTCGCAGTGAAGGTCTGCGGTCGTAGATCAGAGAGCGTCATGATGAGCACACTCTCACGGGTCACTCAGGATCCCCAGCTGCACTTCGTCGACCTCTTCGTCCCGCCGCTTGAACTGCTGCTAGTCGTTCCCATTGCTCTAACATTTCTTTAGTTCCTGCACAAAAGTTGGGATACGGGTAGCATGAGCAAGTGCGCATTATAAACATGCTTTATTCAAAATACATGGGACAGTGTTGAGGACTGTGCATTTCTTACCTATGTGAAGCTCTTCTGGATGAGCACCCGTCGTGCCTGCATTCCCGACAAGCTGTCGCTGACAGCATCAACAGGTGGCAGGTGCTTTGGCCGCCTCGCTGCTGTCGTGCTGGTGCGAGCCGGTGGAGCGTCCTGGATGGGAGCGCTTTCAATAGGAGGCTGTGGCTGCTTCATCAAACATGCAAAGTTCTGCAGGGCTGCACACGCTGTGATGATCACTGCAGCTTGTTTCGGCTTGAGCTGGAGCCCCATATCCAGACAAGGGAAGCGGCGCTTCCAGACACCGAATGTCCTTTCGACCACATTCCGTGTCTTTATGTGGGCTTTTTGGTACCTGCACGTATAAAGTAATACTGCGTTGATTTAATGCGACAGCTCGAAAGTGTGGTCAAGCTCTGTCAACTTTGTCATGCACTGTCATTGGAAACATTAACTAACCTTCCTTGCGGTGAATTTGCACAGTGATTGCGTGGTAATATAGCGCCTAGAATGTAGTGCTACTCTTCATGGAGCATGGAGAACGAAGCTACACTCTTCATGGAGTACAAAGCTACATTATAAAGCAGTACTAAAACAAAATGCTGGGCCTCGATCGCATATTCCGAAGAGACACATTTCGCTATGTGGGACGCCGTAGTGAAAGGCTCCGGAAATTTCTACCACCTGGCGTTCTTCAGCGTGCAACGACGTCGCACAGTACACAGGCCTCCAGCATTTCGCCTCCATCGAAATGTGAACGCCGCGGCCGGGATCGAACCCGCGTCTTTCGGGCAAGTAATCTTGTGACTGTACGTTCGTAGCACCGCGGGAAAATAAATAAAATGACAGCACGTACACGACGCGAACGAATACGAATGAGCTGAACAGTGGTAACTGTTCAGAGAATTTCAATTTTCATTGCTCACCTGCACATTGATGGAGAAATAGCCTTTGCGGTTTCGGTAGACTTCCGCATCTGCACCACCCGGGCTGTTGATGCGGACATGCGTGAAATCTATGCAGCCGGTCACACCAGGGAATTCACCGATCTCATAAAAGTCCCGCATCAGCTTTTCAAACTGCGAGACGGCTGGAAATTGCACCAGCATCGGGCGCAGGTGCTTGGCAATCAGCAAGGTGACCTTGCCAACTGCGCGGCACACCGTGGGCTGCGAAATCCGCACCAGCTCCCCGGTGACGGTTTGGAAAGTACCGGCCCCATAAAACCTCAAAGCCAGGAGTAGCTGCAGCATCGGAGGAACAGGCTGTCCCCTGTTGTCGAGACTTTCACGCAGGGGCAACACGGTGAGCAGCTCCCGCACGGCGTTCTTGGAGAACCGATAGCGGGTGAGGAACTGCTCGTCGTCGTAGGGCTCCATGGGGTTCCCCCGATCTCGTAACGCTGGCCGTGGAATCTTCGGCAACGAATGGGCCTCAGAAAATACTACGTACATGGCGTGGCAAGCGAACTCGAACGCAGGTACCCTCCGCGCGACGTCCGATCGGTAGGTGGCCATGTTGGAAAATACAACGAAGTCAGCTTCAAGCAAGCTCCTCAGCCGACTTGAAGTTGGACCGAACTAGGATCGAGCCAAGCCGGTTGCAAGTCGCACTTCAAGCCGAGTTTGGTTTATGAAACACGATGGAGCTCACTTGAGACCGATGGAAGTTAAGTTCGAGCCAAGTTACATTTCTGCATTCGGGGGTAAGTGTCTATTTATCTAACATTTCTGCAAATAACATTCATCGTCTAATTCTTGTTTACTTTAACAGACTCTCTCACAGCCTGAAGAGAGTGAAAAGACAGCAACAGGTACATTTGGTGAGGATAGCGAGGACGAAGAGCCCCTGCTGCCCCAACCGCCTCAACCAAAACGAAAAAAGAAAGTGGAAGTAAAGTGGATATCCAAGGATTTTACTCCTACAAATACTGACTGCACATTCAGTCAGCAGCCTATAACTTCATTGCTGGAGCCTCTTCAGTACTTTCTCAAGTATTTTACGCAGGACATATTTAGTGAGCTGGCCATGTTCACAAACATTTACGCATTACAGCAAGATGGAATAGAGCTGCAGACTACAGCGGATGAAATTAAGGTATTCTTCGGAATAATGATGCGGAATGCAGTCCTAAAGTTTCCCAGGATACGCATGTATTGGCAAGAGGGTACAAGGATTCCTGGAATTGCAGACATGATGTCATATAAGCGGTTTTTCAAACTCAGGGCCATGCTGCATATCACTGATGTCAACAGCCCAAGGGACCCTACAACAGACAAGTTTTGGAAAGTGAGGCCAATAATCAAAGCAGTACAAACCCGGTGTCTTGACCTTCACCCGTCGCCCGTTCAAAGTATCGACGAGTAGATAATGCCATTCACCGGAAGGGTTGCCGCGAAGCAATTTATCAAAGGGAAGCCAAACCCGGAGGGTGTCAAAATCTTCGTTCGCTGCAGTGCTGATGGCTTGGCGCACGATTTGGAGCTTTACCAGGGGAAGGGCACAGGCATAAGTGAGAATCATTCCCATCTTGGTCTTGGGGGTTCTGTTGTCATGCGGCTTGTACAGCATCTTCCACATGGGCACAACATGAAAGTGTACATGGACAACTATTTTTCATCTGTGCCTCTCTTCCGGGAACTAAAGGAGGTTAGAATTTTAGCCACTGGAACCATCCGATCGAACCGACTCCTCGGATGCCCTTTAAAAAGTGATAAGGATCTGAAGCGAACTGGGCGAGGCAGCTACGACCGAAAAATAAGCGAAGAAGAGGACATTGTCATTGTCAGGTGGCACGATAATGGGCCGGTGAACATGGTGTCGACTACTGTCGGCATTGGGATGATGTCAAAGGTGAAAAGGTGGAGCGACTCACAGAAGCAGCACATTGAAATAGATTGCCCTGAAGTCATTGCTCAATATGACAGCTTCATGGGGGGCGTGGACAAATTATATTTTTTAATGTCCTTGTATCCCCTGTAAGCCAAGACAAGGAAGTGGCCCGTCCGTGCTATCTCACATTTTGTGACATTTGCTATTTGCAATGGATGGATAGAGTATGTTCGGGATGCCAATGAAGAAGGAATCCCCAAGAAGGACATAAAAGACGTCATGGCCTTTCAGACGGATGTAGCCCGCAGTCTCATCGAGGCGAACAAAAGCGAGCGGCCAAAGAGGGGCCAGCCGAGCAACGCTGCGCCTCGAAGTACTTCTCGGAAGGCACATAACTGTAGCCCAATGCCCACAAACTCCACCAGGTATGATGGCATCAACCACTGGCCAAGGCACATGTCTACTCACTTTGCACAACGCTGCAGGAATGATGGATGCAGCTCGAGATCCCGAATCTGCTGCCGCAAGGGCGATGTTTTTCTTTGTTTGTCTTCAGCAAAAGACTGCTTTTATGAATTTCATAATAGAATGTGAAATTCTGTAATGTAGGCCTCAAACCTATTACAAAATGTGCCTTGTAACCGCAAATGTGCCAAGAAAATCCATTTTTCACTGTTAAACATTGACCAAAACCAAAACCTGGAAAACTGCCATTGGGGCGCTCTGGCAACAATTGTGCACGCGAACTAATTTTTTCCGAGTTGCAATAAAATCTATTTTGTCGATTGCAATGTGTTGCAGTGACTTATAGAAACATGCTGAAATGAAATGAAATTTTTTTTCTACTTATTTCTTAATTCGCGCCTGAAGGGGATAAGAAAAAAATGCGATATTCTGATCGTCGACGGCGAGAACGAAACGAAGCAGGCCGCTTCCTCAGCGATTGCACTGGGGGCGCCATGTCGTTTATCGGCCGTGGAGATTCGTCAAAGGAAGTGGGGGAGTGTTTTATGGGAGATTTGAAGATGTTGTGCCACGAATGACTTCAAACCTGGCGCAGTTTTGGCCAAACTAATCTGTCTGTGATCACTAACAAAGCAGTTGTTGAGGAGTTTTCGAACCTGCCGCAAAGGAACATCTCCTTTGGCGAACTCCAGGGTCAACCAACGAGATGGCGCCACTGGTGCAATCGCTGAAAGAGTGGCCTGTTTCGTTTCGATAGCCCTTCAGAAACTTCGTCCATCCCCCTGACGTCGTGCGTTGGAAAATTGATGGTACACATCGTGCTCAACCGGCTCCACCCACACTTAGAACCTAACGTCTTCTCCCCTGACACTATTTTCGGGTTCCGACCGCATCTCTCTACCCAAGACGTGCACCTTCAGCTGAAAGAGGAAGCGACCATCCAGATAGGACCCAGGCCCGTGCTGTGCTGGCCTTATACCTGAAGGGTGCCTTCGAAAACATGTCGCATTATGCCATCTTGGCGGCCCTTGCGAGGTCACACTGTGTCCAGCGCACTTACGACTACGTGAGGGCCTCAGATCGAACCGCTACCCTGGGCATCGGAGAGGTGCGCTCCGAACCAATCCGCCTCACAGGTCGGGGCACTCCGCAGGGCTCGGTGCTGTGAACGTTGCGATGGCTGGCATTCCACCGCCGCTCTCTAGAATTCCCGATGTGCACCGTGCCCTTTACGCCGACGACACGCGATATGGATGACGACAGGCTCGGACGGCCACATCCAAGATAGACTTCAAGAAGCCATAATTCGAACTGAAGGCACAGCGCACCAAGGACGGGACTAAGAAAGAGACGAACACAGCGCTGACTTACGACTAAAAGGCTTTATTGCTCGCACGCAATAAATAGGCGAAAAGGAGTACAATCAACATATAGAACAGCATCAGTGATGTTTGTAAAAAACACAACAAAAGCACACAATCGCACCCTACACTTAGCGAACCTAACTTTTTTGACAATCATCACTGATGCTGTTCTATCTGTTGATTGTGCTTCTTTTCGCCTATTTATTGCGTGCGAGCAATAAAGCCTTTTGTCGTAAGTAAGCGCTTTGTTTGTCCCTTTCTTAGCCCCGTCCTTCGTGATCTGTGCTTTCAGTTTGAACCATGTACCGACTAGCCCCGACAAATACCTTATTGCAAGCCATATTCCATGGTGACGCAAAACTATGCGACTGGGAGCGGGCACCTGAGAAGTCGGAACTGCTCGTTATCCGCGCGCGCTCGAGGACCCAGCTAGTCGACCCCGATATCGACCACCACCTCGAAGACACTCCCATCCCTAGAGCAGGCAGACTGCGGGTCATCATCATGATCATCAGCCGCCTAACTACGCCCACTGCAGGGAAAAGGCCTCTCCCATTTCTCTCCAGTTAACCCTGTCCTTTAATTGCTAGCTGGGCCCACCATATGCCTGCAGATTTCTTAATCTCATCCGCACACTTAACCTTCTGCCGCCCCCTGCTACGCGCTTGCCTTCTCTTGGAATCCGCTCCGTTACCCTTAAAAGGTCCCTGAAAAGGGTGTTTGAGGTTGGCTATGAAATGCATGCATTATATAGAGTACAGGCCAACGAGCGTTCATCCCACGTACAAGACGTCAAAAACTACCCGATAATTTACAATACAATTTTTTAAACCGCCCGCTTCCGCGCCTAGCGGCGACCTGCGGTGCTGCGCTTTCGCCTGAATCCGCGCTCGTTACGTCGGCATACGCGTTCGTTACGTCAGCAGCGGACTGGTAGCATTAGTTCGCGCACGTCGGCAGCCGGCGGAGGGAGGAGTGCGAGGGGCCGGCCGAGGAGCGCCGAGATTTCAGCGTGCGAACAGTGACGAGGGGTTGAAACGCGCGAAGACGCGGAAATTCAAATTTTGACTACAGATAACTCGGCTTCTACGAAGCGTATCCAAAAAATTCTTGCTGGAGGATATTTGCGAAGCGGCGTCTTTTAGCATCCTAAGCACATCGCCTCTTTGATGAGACCCCCTTTCACAGCCACTTTAAGGACCAGTGGTTATCTTGCCTTTGCGTTACATGCCCTGTACAAGCCCATCACCCGCCACGGCGGCTCAGTGGTTAGGCGCTCGGCTACTGATCCGGATGTACCTCGGTTCGAACCCGACCGCGGCGGCCACGTTTCGATGGAGGCGAAACGCAAAGGCGCATATGTGCTGTGCGATGTCAGTGCACGTTAAATGTCCCCAGGTGGTCGAAATTATTCCGAAGCTCTCAACTACGGCACCTCTTTCTTTCTTTCTTTCTTTCTTTCTTTCTTTCTTTCTTTCTTTCTTTCTTTCTTTCTTCATTTTTCTTTCTTTCTTCGCTCAGTCCCTCCTGTATCCCTTCCCTTACGCCGCAGTTCAGGTGTCCGCCGAGATGTGAGACAGATACTGCGCCATTTCCTTTCCCTAACAACCAACTTTCAATTTTTTCAAAGCCCATTTCTTCCTCTTGATTTCGACTAGGATGTCATTAGCCCGCGTTTGTTCCCTCATCCACTCTGCCCGCTTCCGCTCTCTTAATGTTACAGCTATCATTTTTCATTCCATGGCTCGCTGCATTGTCCTTAACTTAAGCTGAACCCTTTTCGTTAGCCTGCACGTGTCTGCGCCGTAGGTGAGTACTGGTAAGGTACGGCTGTTATATAGTTTTCTCTTCAGGGATATTGGTAAACTGCCGTTCATGATCTGAGAGAACCTGGCATGTGCGCTAAACACTATTCTTATTCTTCTAGTCATTTCCCTCTTGTGATCCGCATCAGCGGTCACTACCTGCCCTAAGGAGACGTAATCCTTTACCACTTCCAACACCTAGCTGCCAATTGTGAACCGCTGTTCCCTTGCTAGACTGTTGAACACTACTTTGGTTTTCTGCATATTAATTTTAGGCCCACCGGTCTGCTCTGCCTATCTATCTCATTGATCATGCTTTACAGTTCATCGCCTGAGTGACTAAGCAAGGCAACGTCATCAGCAAATCGCAGATTATTTAGGTATTCTCTATGAACTCTTACCCCTAATTGTTCCCAATTCAGGCCTCGGAATACTTCCTTTACTAAAGCGGTGAATAGCATTGGCGAGATCGTGTCGCCCTGCCTGACGCCCTTCCTTATTGGAATTTTATTGCTGATTTTATGGAGGACTGTGGAGGCTGTGCAGTTCCTGTATATGTCTTCCAGTATGTTGACTTAAGGCTCTTCTACACCCTGATCCCGCAATGCCTGTATGACTGATGAGGTTTCCACTGTGTCAAATGCTTTCTCGTAATCAATGCAGGCTATATACTGTACGGGTTGGTTATATTCTGCGCATTTCTCTATCACCTTATTGGTAGTGTAAATATGATCTATTGTGGAATATCTTTTACGAAAGCCTGCCTGATCATCTTGTTTATTAAAGTCTAAGGTTGCCCGTACTCTGTTAGCTTATTACCTTAGTAAATACCTTGCATAGGCAACGGACATTAAGCTGATAGGTGTGTAATTTTTCAAGTCCTTGGCGTCTCTTTTCTTGTGAATTAAGATAATGTTTGCGTTCTTCCAAGCTTCTGGACCTGTCGAGGTCATAAGGCATTGCGTATGCAGGGTGGCTAGTTTTTCTAGCACAATCTTTCCTCCATCCTTCAACAGATCTGCTGTTACCCGATCCTCACCAGCAGCTTTTCCCTTTTTCATTGCTCCTAAGGCTTTCTTTACTTCCTCTTTCGTCACTGGTGGGATGACGCATTGTTGTGCGCTACTGTCTCTCCTTAACGTTCTGATTACACTTGCTACTGTATAGATTTGTGTACAACTCTCCGGCTATATAAACTATGTGATCACAAAATTCTGCACCGGGTCTCTGAAAAAAAAATGAAAACTCCGCGTGTCGATGGAATTGCATAACCTGGCCTGGGGTGCGGCCTGATCTCGGTGACCAGCACCGACAACGCACTCCCTCACCAGAAGTGGACTTCGCCACCCCGGTGTAGTACTTGGCCACAATCTTCTATGAACAAACCAATTAACCCTTGGCCTTCAGTCCCCAGCGGCTGCGGAGGAACTGACCAAGGCGGCGGTCAGACCTCTGACGCAGCGGAGGGTGCAGGCCGCCATTGGAATCTGAACCTGGTAACATTTAACACTAGAACCTTATATAGTGAGGCTAGCCTAGCAGTGCTGTTCGAGGAACTAGCGGGCATTAAATGGGATGTCATAGGGCTTAGTGAAGTTAGGACAGGTGAGACGTATACAGTACTAAAGGAAGGACACATACTGTGCTATCGCGGATTAGCGGATAGACGGGAACTAGGTGTTGGATTCCTCATTAATCATGATGGACCTGGCAACGTAGAGGAGTTCTATAGTAGTAACGAGAGGGTGGCAGCTATCGTAATTAGGCTCAATAGGAGGTACAAGCTGAAGGTGGGGCAGGCCTACGCGCCTACATCCAGCCATGATGACCAGATCGTTGAAAGCTTATATGAAGACGTGGAATCGGCAGTGAACAAAGCAAAATCACAGTACACTGTACTGATGGGCGACTTTAATGCGAAAGTGGGCAAGAAGCAGGCTGGCGACTAAGCGGTAGGCGACTACGGGATAGGTTCTAGGAATAGCAGAGGAGAGTTATTAGTACAGTTATCAGATAGAAATAATTTAAGGATCATGAA